>JACEFZ010009532.1:130000-155000 GCA_014155875.1 Cepaea nemoralis
CCCAGGCACTTCTCCTACTTCTCAACACCGAACCATCCGTGTAGATAATCACATCACCCGGACGAGAATTATCCTGAATTAGTTGCTGAATTTCCACTTCCGTGGCCCCTGCTGGCCACTCCCTGCACTCCCGGCTCAATGTGATTATAACTCTGCACAAGTCTGACTGCTCGGCTGGCACTCTGACCCACTCCTCTCCTCGCCTGATGTTCTCCAAGGGGAACACCTGTCTGATCGTATCCTCCGCCTGAGCCATCCATGATTTCCTTTTTATCAGTCTCTGACCCTTCACTACGTCCAGCGCCTCATGAAACGGGTGATCTGTGTCTGCAGCTACTCTGAGGTATGCCTTCGCCTGCATCACCTTGTGCCTACTAGAAACAGTATACAGACCAAGGATGTAACGCATACACACTACTGGGGTGTCTCGGGTGCATCCTAGAATGACCCGCATAGCTTCGTACTGTATGCGCTCTAATTTCACCAGCTGACTCTTTGAGACAGTGAGCAGTCCTAGTTCATAATCAATCACTGAAAGGATCAAGTGCTGGTATAGTGTGAAGAGCATTCTCTGCTCTGTGTCCATTGCAGCCATAGTTTTAAGTGCATTGAGTCCCTTTTGAGCCTAGGTGCAAGCATAAATGGGGGGGGGGGGGGGGGGGGGGGGTCGGGGGGGGGGGGGGGTCAGTCTTTCCCTTTCGTAACACCGACAATGACCGTTGCCATGGTCAACGCCACTCCCTAACCGTTCTGTTAACGCTCCCACAATGTACGAGGGTAAGTTAATAAGTAAGTCACAAATGGCTGCAGAAAAATAACTACACATGATAACAACTTGAAACCAGTTTATTTTTATACATACATTCTCATCTCATCTCATCTCATCATGTTCCTCTTGTACCTTGCGGTGTCGAGGTGAAGTATAAACTTCGTGAGAGTGCCCGGGTATGGGTTTGATATATCGATATTTCCATGGACTCTACTATTCCCTCCGTCCAACGTTTACGTGGTCGGCCTCTTCCTCTGATTCCATCTGGTCTGTACATCATTGCTTGTTGTGGTATGCTGTTGACTGGTAACCTACTTGCATGGCCAAATCATTTGACTTGCTGTTTTCTGATCCGTTTATACTTCTTAGTTTTTCTACGAGCAGTATATACATACATTGTTCCTTTATTTCTCAACAAAATTTTCACCAACATTTATGCACTTATCCCATCGTTTTATCAGACATCCCAAACCGGCTGCATAGAACTGCGTGCTTTGTTTTCATTTACCGGTCATACCACAGAACTGTGTGACATACTTATTGACTCACCCTCGTAACTTTTTCTATCCCGCTATGCACCGCTTTACGGGACAAACAGTTGGCAGCATAAACACTGACAACCCACCTTGGCGGGAGACATTTCGCGAACGACGCCGAATTTGAATGTGAAGTGAAAGCGTGGTTTTGAAAACAGAGCACGCAGTTCTATGCAGACGGTTTAGGAGGAATGATAAAACGATGGGATAAGTGCATCAATGTTGGTGGAAATTATGTTGAGAAATAAAGGGACAATGTATGTGCAAAAATAAACTGGTTTCAAGTTGTTATATTTAGTTATTATTCTACGCCATTTGTGACTTACTTATTAACTTACTCTCGTATTGTATTGAACGTGCGGAATCCTAGCCACTAGACCACTGGCAGGTATGCCCACTATCTTTTCAGCAAGACTGTATGCGTAAATGTGGCAGAATAGCGCAAGATGACTCACAATGTTGGACACAAATGTAAATCGATCATCGGCCGCCTTGTTGCCTGCTAACTTATGGTTCCTGTGGGACACCTCGCGTATGACATGAGGGAAACAGTTTCAGATGACGCAATCTTGATCAATTCGGTCCTAATGTTGAGTGCATCTTATTTTATGTCCAGCTATCGTACTTTTCCTTCGAGAAGTCGATAAGGCAAGGGTATCTTCGACTGTAAGAGATTGTTCAAATGCTATCTATTGAGTTTATCAATAGGGTGACTTAAACAGGGAGGTAGACGCATAGATGTACAGTACAACTTCGATTACCGTCACCAACCGGATCAGGGTTGTGACGGATAACCGAATAGACGGATAACAGAAATATGTTAATACATATGTACATTAGCGTTATTTCACTGCGGGCTTTGGACGAAAATGAAAATAAAACCCTTTAAGACTGAATAATACATACATATTGTATTTAATTTACAAAGCGATCAATAAAAACTTCAGTATAAGAATAGTAAAGTACAGACATGTATTGTAATACTATACACTTTCGGTACTTAAAAATAATCTGTCATCTCCTTCTGTGCCTTTGAGGCTCGAGCTTTCTGCGTGGTGATGTTCCGTATCTTCCGCAGAAGTAGGATCTGTGTTACATTTACCTCCTCTTGCATTTCAAATCAGTCGATGCATTTTGACAACATTATTTCTGCTTCTGAGTGGCTATTTGTAGGTTTGTGGTTAAGAACTCATCCTTCATCGTCATCAGTTTCTTCTTCGTGAATGGTAGTCTCACTAGAAACAATGTCTTCATCGATCAAACTTTCATAGTAATCCGTGGACAGTTTTAAAGATGTCTGTTTGTTGATACTCACGCATTTTTTTTTTTAAAAGACGATGACGGATAACAGAGATTGTCGGTTAAACGAGTGACGGTTAATAAACGTTTTACTGTATATAACTTGTACCTATCTGGTGGGAAGAGAGACAGCATAGATGTATTTTAGTTCAATCTGGCTGGTGGGAAGGTATGTGTGTACACAATATCTGCTGGCTGGTGGGAAGGTAGGATGTATGTGTATATAATATTTTCTGACTGGTGGGAAGGTAGGATGTATGTGTACATAATATTTGTTGGCTGGTGGTAAGGTAGGATGTATGTTTATAAAATATGTGCTGGGTGGTGGGAAGGTAGGATGTATGTATATATAAAATTTGTTGGCTGGTAGGAATGTAGGATGTATGTGTACATAATATTTGTTGGCTGGTGGGAAGGTAGGATGTATGTTTATATAATATGTGCTGGCTGGTGGGAACGTAGGATGTATGTGTATATAATATGTGCTAGCTGATGGGAAGGTAGGATATATGTGTGTATATATAAGGTAATATTTGCTGGCTGATGGGAAGGTAGGATGTATGTGTATATAATATTTGCTGGCTGATGGGAAGGTAGGATGTATGTGTATATAATATTTGCTGGCTGGTGGGAAGTTAGAATGTATGTGTATATAATATGTGCTGGCTGATGGGAAGGTAGGATGTATGTGTATATAATATTTGCTGGCTGATGGGAAGGTAGGATGTATGTGTATATAATATTTGTTGTCTTATGGGAAGGTAGGATGTATGTATATATAAGATAATATTTGCATGCTGGTGGGAAGGTAGGATGTATGTGTATATAATATCTGCTGGCTGGTGGGAAGGTAGGATGTATGTGTGTATATAATATTTGCCTGGCTGGTGTGAAGGTAGGATATATATGTATATATCATATTCTCCTAGCTGGTGGGCGGTCGGTTGTTTATGCGTATATAATATTTGCTTATTTGAAAGGTAGGACGTAGAAACGAGAATACTCTTTTTCGCTTCGCAGATGTATAGATTGATTTAGATTATTACAATCTGTTTCTTTACCAACCGACCATCATAACAACATATTGATTTAGATTATTACAATCTGTTTCTTTACCAACCGACCATCATAACAACATAACTCACTTATCTATTCACACATTCACCCACTCACGTTTCCATCCATCCATCCATCTATCCACTCACCCATCCATCCACCTGTATAAAAGTCGTCCCTTCCATCGATAATTGTCTACCACAATTTGTCTGCCTGTCTTTTTCTTTTCCGTATCCTTTCACCAATTCATCCTACCATCCATTTATTCAGTTTCCTACCTACCGACCTGCCTGCTTTTGCGACTTTCTGTCTGCCTAGCTCTCTGTATTTTCCCGTCCGTCTGTCTGTGTATGAATCTACTGTTCATCTGTCTGTAAATTTAGTCTCCGTCTGTCTTTCCTTCTGCCTATTGCATCGACACCAATTGATCCAATCCTCTAACCCTGCGTGTTAATGTTTGTCCCTCCTACCAATTCCACCCACAAGTACCCGCTGAACTCTTGAAGGCGTTGGACGACGAAGACACGTTTGTTCGTTGACACTAATGTTGGGTAGTACATTCAAAGACACGGTCAGCTAACAGCTATTCAGTCTACTTCTGTAGTACACGACAGCCTAGAGATCAGTAAGTACACCTGCACCCAGAGTGCACTGTTTCTCTCAACTAGTCTTAGGTGTGGGTCTTGGGTGTGGGTGTGGGTGTGGAAAAGCCACTACGGGAAGCAAGAGCAGTCTTCTGGCATCGCGTAAGAGAATGGATAGCTATGTGGTGACGACTACTACTACTACTACTACTACTACTACTACTACTACTACTACTACTACTACTACTACTACTACTACTACTACTTACTACTACTACTACTACTACTACTACTACTACTACTACTACTACTACTACTACTACTACTACTACTACTATTGTCTCTGGGTGTCTGTCAGTT
This sequence comes from Cepaea nemoralis, assembly GCA_014155875.1. Lineage (NCBI taxonomy): Eukaryota > Metazoa > Mollusca > Gastropoda > Stylommatophora > Helicidae > Cepaea > Cepaea nemoralis. The sequence continues at coordinate 134,605 of JACEFZ010009532.1, forward strand.
TGTTTGTCTGTGTGTCTCTCTTACACACACACACACACACACACACTTTGTCTCTGTCTTTAATAATCTCTACCCCCTCATCTCTCTCTCTCTCTCTCTCTCTCTCTCTCTCTCTCTCTCTCTCTCTCTCTCTCTCTCTCTCTCTCTCTCTCTCTCTCTCTCTCTCTCTCTCTCTCTCTCTCTCTCTTTCATCCTCTCCCACATGTATCGTTTGCAAAACCAAAAATTTGACAAGACAACGCAGACAGACTCCAGGGAAATTTTATTTTCAAATCTGACAAACCCGTAGCACTTTACCATATTAGTGTCACTACAAAAGGGTGTTCTGAACGCAAATTGATCGGCCCAATTAAGGCACGACTCAAAACCAGCTCACACATATTGACAAACCCGCTCGCCCAGCGTGCGACATGCCCCGTATAAGACATCCTCGTTTCCAAATATAGGCTTCTGTATTTGCATATTGTAGAAATCACACAGCCAATGAAATATTTTGACAGCCTGGTAGTTTGTTTGGCGTGTTGCTTTTATTAGTTCGCTTTCTTTGAGCGAAAGGGGTTACGAATGCAATTCGTAATCCCACATACCGCGTTCGAAACACAGCATCGGGCGATATGGAAGCAGGCCGTCTTGCGTTGGTTTCCATATAATGGTATAAGTGCTGGTCGTTCAGAAAGCAATGGCAAACTACTGGACGTAAACTTGCCCAGGAATCACAAACAGTCAAAACATGGTAGGGTTGACTGCAACGCCCTGTAAAGGGTATGCAACTAACACAACTGTCTTTGAACTCGAGCGTAGTCCACATTGGATTTATTTGTGTGTGTGTGTGTGTGTGTGTGTGTGTGTGTGTGTGTGTGTGGGCCAGCTTTCTATATTACCAGTGTCCATCGCCACCAGGCGCACCCACTGCGACTTCTGAGGTACGTGTAATTTATGTCCCCAAGTCAAGGGCGAGAAGTCAACGTTAAAGTCCATCTGACCGGTTTAGGGAGAGAACCCACTACCTTTCTATCAGCACAACGGAAGAGCGTGCTCTTTTAACCTTTCGGTGTCGGATATTGCTAACCTTTAGATCACCTAGAAAATTCTTCCACGGGTCTGTATGCTTAGCAAATATATAGAGGCGAATGTGTGTATGTGAACTCAGACACGTTTATGTACCCGAGTCTACAAGTGTTATATAATCCTATTCCCCAATCATCCAGATAGTTTTAGTTTTTAGGTTAGTTTAGTCGTCGGATCAACATCAAGGCACACAGGTGTAACCCATAAGTGCTCCGTTCTACTCCTAACTCAAGCCTGAGTCCGGAGAATCTCAACTCACTGCACAAACTCCGTAGGGTTCTGGAATACTTTGGGTAGATTTTTAACTCGAAATTTTGCCCGGTCAGCGCCGTTAGGCTACTATTTTTCGATTTCCAACTGCCAAGGGAATTTTTACGTGCGCAGCAATACACAAGGGCGTCCGATCTCACTACCCAGAGACCAGGGGAAATTTCGTTACTTGAAATCCACGTGTAAAATTCCCGGCCCTCACCGGGGCTTGGACCCGGGACCTCCAGCACTCGAGGCGGACACCATACCTCGACTCCCGTGTGTTGCCGGGGCCCATAAGGGAAGCAAAGAATAGCAACACAGTAGCCTACCACGTATGTCGTAAGAGGCGACTAAGGAGGCTTGATGGTTCCGTCGCCCTGCTACTGAGTGAGTGCGTGGCGAGACACTGTGAGCTGTGAGTTTCGTGTGAAGTGCTTTTGAATCTGCCCAAGTTTTTATTTTTGGAACGTGACTGCATGTTCGGAGCGATGGCGGATGGCTATGTCCCAGAGTTGACCGGTTTTTGCCTTATGCAGAAATGCGTGGCTGCTGGGCTTCTGGTTGACTGCCACTGCCGTCGATGATGAACTGTATGTTCGTGTACTGTGTGGGTGAACATCTAGGAAACATTCAGATAGGAAAATGACTGCCGTTTCCATCAGAGATAAACTGGGTGTTTCGTGGGGGACTGGTGTGTTGACATTCTGGTGGCGGCATTATGCAGTGTATCTGTGCGGGCTGTTGTTTGTCGAGACTCCTGTCTTTTCCACTTTTCACATTGGGCAGTGGGGAGCGTTTTGTATGATATTCACTGGCACAGGAACGGAGCATAATGGGGACGACCCTTTGCTGTGAAGTTGGAACTGCGACTAACTAACTAACTAACTAACCATACCTCGAGATCACTCAGCACCGTGACCAAGTGGTTAGAACGCCGGTCACCCATTAGAGAGATAGAAGAACTGATTCTCTGTAAGGTGATAAATTTTTATTCTGTCGGGGGCAAAAAGAAATCCTAATCGACACAGTTCGCGGTGACTGAACTAATCATGTTGTCTTGATTCCTCGGGCTCAAAGACATACAAAAGAAGAAGCAGGTACATGCTTTATTCGCCCCAACCTTATAGTATCATTGTCGGACATAGACAGTCCTAGAAACACAGAGACATACGAGATTGCTTGCTTGCTTGCTTGTGTTCGTTGGCTTGAGCTCCAACGTTAAGTCCTGTATGTCGGATGAAGACATCCTGTTGTCCAACATCAGTGTGATGTCATACAAGACCTGAGTTTTGCGTGAGTATCCGTTGTCCCATGTCTGGCTTATTGGTGTGCAGACTGGTGGTTCCTCGCCGTACAGGCAGACACTCTCCGACTTCGGAGGAACATACGAGATGAAATGCATACGAAACGCAGCTGGAAAAACAAGAAGAGATAGAGACATAAATTTGAAACTTATGAACAAGTGCATGGATACCACCGATTACTGACTTTATAGAACACCAAAGAATGAAAGAACAAGACCATACAACAGCTAGAAGAGCGTTCTACGTGAGAACAACAGGATAACAGACGAGAGGACGATCCAGGAAGAGACTACTAAATGGAGGAAAAGAAATATTGCAGAAATTAAATATAACATTTGCACAAGCAATAAGACAGGCGAAAAACAGAACGTTGCATCTAACGCTTATCTGTACGCGTCACGGCAAACGCTGTAGAACAACACAAGAATTTATATAATTTTGTTATTGTGTGTGTGTGTGTGTGTGTGTGTGTGTGTGTGTGTGTGTGTGTGTGTGTGTGTGTGTGTGTGTGTGTGTGTGTGTGTGTGTGATCGTATATATGTATGAGTGGATATATATTTAATATACTTCCTGCTAGACACCCTAAATGACCATCTAATGTGTTAATGTGAACTTCGGGGAAATCACAAGATAATGCCATTAACAACTTGGAATAACAATTTAGTGAACGCGTCCCGGTACGAGCGAATCAATCAATACACGGATAGTCATCACAGTCATGTTTTGTGATGGTTGACGTCCACACAAGTTACCGTTATTTTCTAACGTAAGATTCTGGTAGTCCCATGGCAGACACTGTTTGTGAGGTGTGAAACGTTAGGCCTTCACATAGTCTAGGCCACTATATAGTATATATAGAGGTGGGTGGCTATAGTATGTCCACATTTGTTTGCCTTCATTCACGATCAATTATTTTGAAAACTGTCTGTTGCATCGTTATGAAATTTTTCCAGCCGTCTTATATTTACCCCCACCCAAGGAATATGTCTTTGATAGGTCCAAAACCAACTTAAATCATTGAAAGCGGCGACATTCCTTTGATGTTTTGCTCAACAACTAGTGATTTCTCGCTAACAAAGTTATTTTTACGGTAATGGGGACCTGCAAATTCTGATGACACACAAAGGCGGATCCGGATTCGTATGGAAGTGGGTGCAATGAAAGAACTAGCTTAACATCGACAGGGTCGGCTGCATTGCACCGGAATTTTATCCCATATGGCTCAGTTTCTTTCCGCAGCGCGGAAAGCGTCGCACAAAGCACGAACTCCGTAGCTCCAGCGACGACCCTCGGGAGTCTCCGAAAAAATGCACTAGTGAAATGAAGGACGCGGCTCGGAATCGAACATACAACCTTCGGGACGGCTTGACCACTTCACCACGGAGAATCCCGAGAGGGTTGCAATGTGTAATATTAGTAAAGACAGAGAATTTACAGAGGCACGGGGTAAATAATTTGTAAATTAACAGGAAAGTAGAAGGAATATATTTCTTACCTTATTTTTCATTTCCTTCTTGTTTCTTCAGCTGATGCTGATGTTGTAATGTTTAGGGCCTGCAATTCGTCTGAATAGTTGGAGCAAAATATCCCCGTAAGTGTGTACGTAGATTAAGGTCTGCGATCTGCTCAGACCTTAATCTGTGTCGGACGATTCCAGTAGGTTGATGATTGCTCTCGGTTGCATAAAATTCAATCCATCCTTTCTCCATAGTCCTCTTCCTCTCTCAACACATGGTCCTGACGTTTTTTCCAGTAACTTTTATCAATATTTAATAACGCGGTCAGACAGACAGACAGACAGACAGACAGACAGACAGACAGACAGACAGACAGACAGACAGACAGAAAGGTAGGTAGGTAGGTAGGTAGGTAGGTAGGCAGAAAGGTGGGTGGGTGGGTGGGAGGATGGGTGGCTGGCTGGCTGGCTGGCTGGCTGACTGGGTGGGTGGGTCGGTCGGTCGGTCGGTCGGTCGGTCGATCGGTGGGTGGGTGGGAGGGTGGGTCGGCAGGCAGGCAGACAGACAGACAGACAGACAGATAGATTAGATAGATAGATAGATAGATAGATAGATAGATAGATAGATAGATAGATAGATAGATAGATAGATAGATAGATAGATAGATAGATAGATATCGGTAGGTCGGTCGGTCGGTGGGTTGGTCGGTCGGTCGGTCGGTGGGTCGGTCGGTCGGTCGGTCGGTCGGTCGGTCGGTTTGGGTCGGCCGGCAGGCAGGCAGACAGGCAGGCAGACAGACATATTAGATAGACAGACAGACAGACAGACAGACAGACAGACAGACAGACAGACAGATAGATAGATAGATAGATAGATAGATAGATAGATAGATAGATAGATAGATAGATAGATAGATAGATAGATAGATATATATGTAGATCGATAGATAGATAGATATGTAGATAGATAGATATCTATCTATTAGTCGGTTGGTCGGTCGGTCGGTCGGTCGGTTAGTCGGCCGGCTGGCCGGCCGGCCGGCCGGCAGGCAGGCAGGTAGATAGATAGATAGATAGATAGATAGATAGATAGATAGATAGATAGATAGATAGATAGATATCGGTAGGTCGGTCGGTCGGTGGGTCGGTCGGTGGGTCGGTCGGTCGGTCGGTCGGTCGGTGGGTCGGTCGGTCGGTTTGGGTCGACCGGCAGGCAGGCAGGCAGGCAGACAGACAGATTAGATAGATAGATAGATAGATAGATAGATAGATAGATAGATAGATAGATAGATAGATAGATAGATAGATAGATAGATAGATAGATAGATAGATAGATAGATAGATAGATAGATAAATAGATAGATAGATAGATATCGGTAGGTCGGTCGGTCGGTGGGTCGGTGGTGGGTCGGTCGGTCGGTCGGTGGGTCGGTCGGTCGGTCGGTCGGTCGGTCGGTTTGGGTCGACAGGCAGGCAGGCAGGCAGGCAGGCAGACAGACAGATTAGATAGATAGATAGATAGATAGATAGATAGATAGATAGATAGATAGATAGATAGATAGATAGATAGATAGATAGATAGATAGATAGATAGATAGATAGATAGATAGATAGATAGATAGATAGATAGATAGATAGATAGATAGATAGATAGATAGATAGATAGATAGAACGAACAGACTTTATTTTCAAAGGGTAACAAATTGGGCACGCAGGCCCGTCTTACATTCGGCCCTTCCACTCACTCAGCTTTCTTTCATCAACAGTGCATAGGAAAAAAACATTGTCACATGAATTTTGTAAACATAAACAATGCATATTACTATGTTATGAGACACATCCACCACCCACCCACACATCCCCCATTCACTCCAACTCCCCCACCCAACCACACACATAACCCACACACACATACATTCCCCCACCCATCCACCACATCCCTACACCTACACATCTCCCCACCCACACACACCTCTCACCCACCACACATCCCATCCACCCACACCCCAAGCACACATACATTCAATAACCCACACATCCCCCACCTACACACATCTCCCCACCCACTCACATATCCTCTACCCGTCCCATTACCCACCAACAATCACTCACCCACATATCCTCCTCCACCCACACACCTCCACCCACCCAGCCAAACACACATTCCTCAGCCACACACACATCTCCCCGTCAACTCACATATTCCGCATCTACCCACACACAAATTCCGCACCCACCCACATAATCTCCCATCTCCCCCAGCCCACTCACAGATCCCGAGCCCACACCTACAAACATCCCCCACCATCTCCTAACCTGCAGACACTCACCCACCCACATATCCTCTACCCACCCACATATCCTCTACCCACCCATCCCCCAACCAAACATCCCTTAACCACACACCCTTACTCATATACAATCACCCACCCACACATCCTCTACCCAACCACACATCCTTCATCCACCCATCCCCCAGCCACACATCCCTTAACCACACACCCCTACACATATACTCACACATCTCCACCCACGCACAATGTCCCCACCCATACACACATCCCTCCCACACATCCCCACCCACCAACACATCCCCCATTCACAAACACACACCTCCCATCCACGCACACACAACCCACACACACATCCCCAACTCATACACTCATCCCCAGACACACGTACCTATCCCTCAACCACTAACACCCACACATCCCTTACCCACTCATCAACACATACATCTCCTATCTACCCACCCACACTCACACACCCCAACCACCCATCTAAGCACACATCCCCACCCTCACACACATCCTTCACCCACTCAAAAACCCAACCACACCTTCACCCACCCACACACACATCATTTATCCACAACCAGCTCCCCTCCCACACAACACCACACCCAAACACATCCCAAAGACACATCCCTCACCCACACACACATCTCCCCACACATCTCCTACCCATCCACACATCCCCCAACTACAATCACCCTCACTACCCACACTTAGATAGATAGATAGATAGATAGATAGATAGATAGATAGATAGATAGATAGATAGATAGATAGATAGATAGATAGATAGATAGATAGATAGATAGATAGATATCGGTATGTCGGTCGGTGGGTCGGTCGGTGGGTCGGTCGGTCGGTCGGTGGGTCGGTCGGTTGGTCGGTGGGTCGGTGGGTCGGTCGGTCGGTCGGTCGGATTGGGTCGACCGGCAGGCAGGCAGGCAGGCAGGCAGGCAGACAGATTAGATAGATAGATAGATAGATAGATAGATAGATAGATAGACAGACAGACAGACAGACAGATAGATAGATAGATAGACAGACAGACAGACAGACAGACAGACAGACAGACAGATAGATAGATAGATAGATAGATAGATAGATAAATAGATAGATAGATAGATAGATAGATAGATAGACAGACAGACAGACAGACCGACCGACCGACCGACCGACCGACCGACCCACCGACAGACAGACAGACAGACAGACAGACAGACAGACAGACAGACAGACAGACAGACAGACAGACAGACAGACAGACAGACAGACAGACAGACAGACAGACAGACAGACAGACAGATAGATAGATAGATAGATAGATAGATAGATAGATAGATAGATAGATAGATAGATAGATAGATAGATAGATAGATAGATAGATAGATAGATAGATAGATCCCCGCCTGGAGCTGGGCCGAGCCAGCTAGTTTATTTATATAATCACGTTTCATGAAAGAACCCACAGTTTGACGACACCTCTGAACTATAACACTCAGTCTGTGCAAAAACGAAAGACCGCCAGACAATTTTAAAAATAGCGCGAATATGTCTTGCTGGAGCTGTAATACTCTTAAAACTAAGGCATTAATGGCGGGGCCGTAAAATATATACCGCATATAAGCAAAAATTGAAATCTGCTGTAAAATCTCCAGAACAAAATTTTTTTTGTTGGGTGGACATAATGATAAGGTTATATACTAAATCTCATCATTTTCCCTCTGTTGATTACTGAGATATTGAATTTTATATTAAGGCAACAAAAACAAAAACAAAAAACACACTATAGTGTTATTCTTCGCCGCTTTCCCTTTCCAAAAACTTCCCCTGAAAATTACAAAAATGTATGGCAACAGCTGAACGTAAAATTGCACAGTGAATTACAAACAGCCAATAAATGCTGGAGTTAAATGCAATAAAGAACATGCAACCCATACGTACAATGTTGGGTCGACCCCCAAAGCCGTACTGGTCAGAAAAATAAACCCTTGCTTCTGTTGAGGTTTGAATCAGGACCACTGTCTTGCCAGACAAGTGTACTAACCTCTATAAATAAACAGACACGTATTGGTTGGCGCTCATATAAGTAGGGGTACGAAAGACTAGAGGGCGTATTGTTTGGCGCTCATGGAAGTAGGGGCAAGAATTAGAGACTAGAGGGCAGATTCTTTGGCGCTCATGGAAGTAGGGGCAAGAATTAGAGACTTGAGGGCAGATTCTTTGGCGCTCATGGAAGTAGGGGCAAGAATTAGAGACTAGAGGGCAGATTCTTTGGCGCTCATGGAAGTAGGGGCAAGAATTAGAGACTAGAGGGCAGATTCTTTGGCGCTCATGGAAGTAGGGGCAAGAATTAGAGACTAGAGGGCAGATTCTTTGGCGCTCATGGAAGTAGGGGCAAGAATTAGAGACTAGAGGGCAGATTCTTTGGCACTCATAGAAGTAGGGGCAAGAATTAGAGACTAGAGGGCGGATTCTTTGACGCTCATAAAAGTAGGGGCAAGAATTAGAAACTAGAGGGTGGGTTCTTTGGCACTCACAGAAGTAGGGGTAAGAATTAGATACAAGAGGGTGGATTCTTTGGCACTCATAGAAGTAGGGGTAAGAATTAGATGCAAGAGGGTGGATTCTTTGGCACTCATAGAAGTAGGGGCAAGAATTAGACACTAGAGGGTGGGTTCTTTGGCACTCATAGAAGTAGGGGCAAGAATTAGACAAGAGGGTGGATTCTTTGGCACTCATAGAAGTAGAGGCAAGAATTAGAGACTAGAGGGTGGGTTCTTTGGCACTCATAGAAGTAGGAGTAAGAATTAGAGACAAGAGGGTGGATTCTTTGGCACTCATAAAAGTAGGGGCAAGAATTAGAGACTAGAGGGTGGGTTCTTTGGTACTCATAGAAGTAGGGGTAAGAATTAGAGACAAGAGGGTGGATTCTTTGGTACTCATAGAAGTAGAGGCAAGAATTAGATGCAAGAGGGTGGATTCTTTGGCACTCATAGAAGTAGGGGCAAGAATTAGAGACTAGAGGGTGGGTTCTTTGGCACTCATAGAAGTAGGCCCAAGAATTAGAGACAAGAGGGTGAATTCTTTGGTACTCATAGAAGTAGGGGTAAGAATTAGAGACAAGAGGGTGGATTCTTTGGCACTCATAGAAGTAGGGGCAAGAATTAGAGACTAGAGGGTATGTTCTTTGGCACTCATAGAAGTAGGGGCAAGAATTAGAGACAAGAGGGTGGATTCTTTGGCACTCATAGAAGTAGAGGCAAGAATTAGAGACTAGAGGGTGGGTTCTTTGGCACTCATAGAAGTAGGAGTAAGAATTAGAGACAAGAGGGTGGATTCTTTGGCACTCATAAAAGTAGGGGCAAGAATTAGAGACTAGAGGGTGGGTTCTTTGGTACTCATAGAAGTAGGGGTAAGAATTAGAGACAAGAGGGTGGATTCTTTGGTACTCATAGTAGAGGCAAGAATTAGATGCAAGAGGGTGGATTCTTTGGCACTCACAGAAGTAGGGGTAAGAATTAGATACAAGAGGGTGGATTCTTTGGCACTCATAGAAGTAGGGGCAAGAATTAGAGACTAGAGGGTATGTTCTTTGGCACTCATAGAAGTAGGGGCAAGAATTAGAGACAAGAGGGTGGATTCTTTGGCACTCATAGAAGTAGAGGCAAGAATTAGAGACTAGAGGGTGGGTTCTTTGGCACTCATAGAAGTAGGAGTAAGAATTAGAGACAAGAGGGTGGATTCTTTGGCACTCATAAAAGTAGGGGCAAGAATTAGAGACTAGAGGGTGGGTTCTTTGGTACTCATAGAAGTAGGGGTAAGAATTAGAGACAAGAGGGTGGATTCTTTGGTACTCATAGTAGAGGCAAGAATTAGATGCAAGAGGGTGGATTCTTTGGCACTCATAGAAGTAGGGGCAAGAATTAGAGACTAGAGGGTGGGTTCTTTGGCACTCATAGAAGTAGGGGCAAGAATTAGAGACAAGAGGGTGGATTCTTTGGTACTCATAGAAGTAGGGGTAAGAATTAGAGACAAGAGGGTGGATTCTTTGGCACTCATAAAAGTAGGGGCAAGAATTAGAGACTAGAGGGTGGGTTCTTTGGCACTCATAGAAGTAGGGGCAAGAATTAGAGACAAGAGGGTGAATTCTTTGGCACTCATAGAAGTAGAGGCAAGAATTAGATGCAAGAGGGTGGATTCTTTGGCACTCATAGAAATAGGAGTAAGAATTAGAGACAAGAGGGTGGATTCTTTGGCACTCATAGAAGTAGGGGCAAGAATTAGAGACAAGAGGGTGGATTCTTTGGCACTCATAGAAGTAGGGGCAAGAATTAGAGACTAGAGGGTGGGTTCTTTGGCACTCATAGAAGTAGAGGCAAGAATTAGAGACAAGAGGGTGGATTCTTTGGCACTCATAGAAGTAGAGGCAAGAATTAGATGCAAGAGGGTGGATTCTTTGGCACTCATAGAAGTAGGGGCAAGAATTAGAGACAAGAGGGTGGATTCTTTGGTACTCATAGAAGTAGGGGCAAGAATTAGAGACACGAGGGTGGATTCTTTGGCACTCATAGAAGTAGGGGCAAGAATTAGGGACAAGAGGGTGGATTCTTTGGCACTCATAGAAGTAGGGGCAAGAATTAGAGACAAGAGGGTGGATTCTTTGGCACTCATAGAAGTAGAGGCAAGAATTAGATGCAAGAGGGTGGATTCTTTGGTACTCATAGAAGTAGGGACAAGAATTAGAGACAAGAGGGTGGATTCTTTGGCACTCATAGAAGTAGGGGTAAGAATTAGATACAAGAGGGTGAATTCTTTGGTACTCATAGAAGTAGGGGCAAGAATTAGAGACTAGATGGTGGATTCTTTGGCACTCATAGAAGTAGGGGCAAGAATTAGAGACTAGAGGGTATGTTCTTTGGCACTCATAGAAGTAGGGGCAAGAATTAGAGACAAGAGGGTGGATTCTTTGGCACTCATAGAAGTAGAGGCAAGAATTAGAGACTAGAGGGTGGGTTCTTTGGCACTCATAGAAGTAGGAGTAAGAATTAGAGACAAGAGGGTGGATTCTTTGGCACTCATAAAAGTAGGGGCAAGAATTAGAGACTAGAGGGTGGGTTCTTTGGTACTCATAGAAGTAGGGGTAAGAATTAGAGACAAGAGGGTGGATTCTTTGGTACTCATAGTAGAGGCAAGAATTAGATGCAAGAGGGTGGATTCTTTGGCACTCACAGAAGTAGGGGTAAGAATTAGATACAAGAGGGTGGATTCTTTGGCACTCATAGAAATAGGAGTAAGAATTAGAGACTAGAGGGTATGTTCTTTGGCACTCATAGAAGTAGGGGCAAGAATTAGAGACAAGAGGGTGGATTCTTTGGCACTCATAGAAGTAGAGGCAAGAATTAGAGACTAGAGGGTGGGTTCTTTGGCACTCATAGAAGTAGGAGTAAGAATTAGAGACAAGAGGGTGGATTCTTTGGCACTCATAAAAGTAGGGGCAAGAATTAGAGACTAGAGGGTGGGTTCTTTGGTACTCATAGAAGTAGGGGTAAGAATTAGAGACAAGAGGGTGGATTCTTTGGTACTCATAGTAGAGGCAAGAATTAGATGCAAGAGGGTGGATTCTTTGGCACTCATAGAAGTAGGGGCAAGAATTAGAGACTAGAGGGTGGGTTCTTTGGCACTCATAGAAGTAGGGGCAAGAATTAGAGACAAGAGGGTGGATTCTTTGGTACTCATAGAAGTAGGGGTAAGAATTAGAGACAAGAGGGTGGATTCTTTGGCACTCATAAAAGTAGGGGCAAGAATTAGAGACTAGAGGGTGGGTTCTTTGGCACTCATAGAAGTAGGGGCAAGAATTAGAGACAAGAGGGTGAATTCTTTGGCACTCATAGAAGTAGAGGCAAGAATTAGATGCAAGAGGGTGGATTCTTTGGCACTCATAGAAATAGGAGTAAGAATTAGAGACAAGAGGGTGGATTCTTTGGCACTCATAGAAGTAGGGGCAAGAATTAGAGACAAGAGGGTGGATTCTTTGGCACTCATAGAAGTAGGGGCAAGAATTAGAGACTAGAGGGTGGGTTCTTTGGCACTCATAGAAGTAGAGGCAAGAATTAGAGACAAGAGGGTGGATTCTTTGGCACTCATAGAAGTAGAGGCAAGAATTAGATGCAAGAGGGTGGATTCTTTGGCACTCATAGAAGTAGGGGCAAGAATTAGAGACAAGAGGGTGGATTCTTTGGTACTCATAGAAGTAGGGGCAAGAATTAGAGACACGAGGGTGGATTCTTTGGCACTCATAGAAGTAGGGGCAAGAATTAGGGACAAGAGGGTGGATTCTTTGGCACTCATAGAAGTAGGGGCAAGAATTAGAGACAAGAGGGTGGATTCTTTGGCACTCATAGAAGTAGGGGCAAGAATTAGAGACAAGAGGGTGGATTCTTTGGTACTCATAGAAGTAGGGACAAGAATTAGAGACAAGAGGGTGGATTCTTTGGCACTCATAGAAGTAGGGGTAAGAATTAGATACAAGAGGGTGGATTCTTTGGCACTCATAGAAGTAGGGGCAAGAATTAGAGACTAGATGGTGGATTCTTTGGCACTCATAGAAGTAGGGGTAAGAATTAAAGACTAAAGGACGCACTAGACAACATACAAAATGAAAGCCATAGTTACCGACAAGGATACGAACCTGTCACCTCCAAATAACGACAGCGCCTCGCTGCAGGAACAAGTGTAATTCGATGCATGACCAACGAGACACCCCTAACAGAAGTGTCTTCATTAGCCAGGTCTACCATCCACATGAACCCACAACTATGGAATATGGACATAATTCGTACCTAACCACTGAAATGGCACCATAGGTCTCAGAATTGTATATGAAATCAGCATAGGTCAAATAACAAACATACAAACTCAGCGGATCTCTATACCCCCGCGGCTCCATTTTCAAACACTTTAGATTACAATCCTTAAAACCTGATTTAATTACAGCCGTAGTCATTGTTTTTTCAAGAAAATAGGAGAAGGGAATGTCGAAGGTAGCGAAGCAAGAGGTAGATAACGATATAAGTGATAAGATGGACGAGTACCACTGGGACGACAGACAGAAAGCGTTTTTGGAATCGATTAGACATAATCTGCATTGTCGAGACGGTACTTGGTTAATTTCATTTAATAATCTTTTCAAAAATAGAGGTAAAGAGAAATCTAGGAGAATAACCAAGCTAATATATCTCTCTCTCTCTCTCTCTCTCTCCTCTCTCTCTCTCTCTCTCTCTCTCTCTCTCACGCTCTCTCTCACGCTCTCTCTCTCACGCTCTCTCTCTCACGCTCTCTCTCTCACTCTCTCTCTCTCACGCTCTCTCTCTCACTCTCTCTCTCTCACGCTCTCTCTCTCACTCTCTCTCTCTCACGCTCTCTCTCTCACGCTCTCTCTCTCTCACGCTCTCTCTCTCACGCTCTCTCTCTCACGCTCTCTCTCTCACTTTCACGCTCTCTCTCTCTCACGCTCTCTCTCTCTCACGCTCTCTCTCACGCTCTCTCTCACGCTCTCTCTCTCATGCTCTCTCTCTCACTCTCTCACGCTCTCTCTCTCTCTCACGCTCTCTCTCTCTCTCTCTCTCTCTCTCTCTCTCTTTCTTTCACTCTCAAGCTCACTTTATCTCACTTTCTTTCTATCACTATCTCTGTGTGAGCCTCACACACACGCGCACACGCACACAAAAGTATGCATACACGCACACTCTCATATACGCACACGTATACTGAGAGAGGAGGGAGAGAATGCACAGACGATTACAAATGAAATATAACAATGCAGATAACTGCTGTATTTGCAATGAAAATGTCATGCTAGAATTCATAGTAGGGATACGCCATGACGCTGATTAACACTCATACACCGATTCGTAATTGTGAATCTGGGTATCTCAAGTTATTTCATTTCATTAGTTTCGGAAATTCCCCGGCGATCTCTATTAGTATTATATTAAAATTTCTATGTGTTGCAAAAAACCTAGAATTTACGCACTTAAATGTTTAAACGAGCTACATTATATATTTTCTTATCTTGGGAAGTCTGTCGTAATCAAGCTGAACACAAAATGGATTTTAATTATAATCTTTGACAGATGTAGCCAACGAGACATGGTTGATTGTCTTTGGTACTGAATAATTAAACGAGCTCACAGATTATGTATATGGTTTCCTAGGAAACGACAGCAGGGAAACCGGATGTTGTCTTTTAAAGGTTCGCAAAGTATTTTGTCTGGTGTGTATTTTTTGACAAGATAGTTTACATGTTAGAAAGAAGTTAATAGTTCTAGACATATGATTGGTTATTTATGAATAACTGAATGAAAGTACAAATAATGTATATGGTTTCCTAGGAAACGACAGCAGGAGCTTGAGGGTGAACCTGGGGGAACCATTAAATAATTTTTCAGAGGTTCCCAATGTATTTTGCATGGCCTGTATCTTTGAAAATACAATTTTCTTGTTAGAATGAAGTTAGAAGTTATTGTTATAGAAATGGTTATTAAGTCAAATAAAATTAAGGAAAACGAACATTTTGGGCGTGTAAAGACACGTGGATGTCTGGAGAAGATAATTACGGAAGGAGGTGTACTACTAGGGATGCGAAACAGGAATAGAGAAATTAGCCTTGTGTGGAGAGAAGGAATTAAAGAGGTACAGTGAAAGACAAAGACAGATTTACGTTAAAATGGAAACCAGCTGAACAACAAATAATAAAAGCGATGTGGATTTGATTAAAATATGAAATGAGAGACAGGTGTGGGGGGGGGGGGGGGGGGGGGGGGGGGGGGGGGGGGGGGGGGGGCTTATGGTCGCCAAAAACACCTCCAGACGAAGCACCTGATAAAGAGGAAGATATCCAAATAGCAGACCCCCCCCCCACCACACACACACACACACACCTAACCATCAGACTCACGTACACACCTACACACACGCACACGCACACACACACAAACACCTAAACAGCCGACCCTCACACACACACCTACACACATGCACACTCACAACAACACCTAAACAGCAGTCCATCACACACACCTACACACACACACACACACACACACACACAAACACATCCAAACAGCAAACCCTCTCAAGCACACCCAAACAGCAGACCCTCACACACACATTCCTAAACAACAGACCATCCCACCACACAAACACCCAAACAGCAGACTCTAACACACATACAAGCTGAGTATCCTGACACACACAATAATAAACTCTCTCTCTCTCTCTCTCTCTCTCTCTCTCTCTCTCTCTCTCTCTCTCTCTCTCTCTCTCGCTCTCAAGTAAAGCTAAACACACACACACACTATCAAACTGATTCACACACACCCAACTGCAGACCCTAAAACACACAACAGTAAACACCAACCCCTCCCCCCTCCCAAACACCTTCGCGAAAATTGTGTTTACTTTATTCTGAGCGTATAGATACGAACAACCCCCCCCCCCCCCACATACCCTCATATAACGGAACATCCTAGAAGCCCCAGTAATCCACCCGGAGCCAGGAAGCCACGTAAGAAATGTGGATATGAACAAGAACACGTGTAATCGGTGTCAACAACTGCCCGTCTCCCGCCAGTGCCAGCGACATGTTGCCGTATTTGACAATTTGCGGCTTTGGGGCTGATCAAATCAATGCAAGCTTTTAGATGAATGACATGTCTCGACACGTCGTGCCAAAGCTAGGTGTCAGTCGCCAGAGAAAAGGGTGAACGAAGCTTAGCTTGGCACACACAAAAGGAAAAGGCCCGCGGAGGAAAGGATAGCAGGGGACATCAAGCGAAATGCTCTCTTCGGCTTATGGCAGTGGTTGCCAGATGGTACTGAGCGAGCAGTGACGACGGTTGTCGTTTGTTGGGGGGGGGGGGGGGGGGGGGGGGGGAAGGTGTTGTGATACCCTCATAAGCAATCACATTAATTTACAGGGGGTTGGGGGGGGGGTAAAGAAATTGGAAACGGATAGAAATACCAGAACGGGTTAAAACACCGGCGTGGGTGAGGATTCCAACACATCACTATTACTATTAGACCTGCCGCGGCTGCCCAACTATTGGACCTGCCGCAGCCGCCCAAGAAGACATACTGGAAGACAAAAACAACGGATCCTGCCACTTTTTCGGTTAGTTAGTTGGATATCGTTTACAGGACGCCTTAGTCAACCCCAGCATTTAGTTTGCAGTTTGTAATCTCTTGGCAAGTTTACGTTCAGTAGTTTGCCATTACTTTCTGAAATACCGGCACCCAAACCATTTCGTAAGAAAAGCGACACAAGGCGGCCTGCAGACAAATCGCTCGCAGCTGTGTTTCGAACGCGGTATGCGGGATTACGAGTTGCGTCCGCAACACCTTCGCCACGGCTACAGCAGGACTTGAACCCAAATCACCGCCCGCCTCTTCCCAAAGACCGTGGCTTCATTTCCAACTCCGCCATTCGGTTCGCGGATATATTTTTCTCCAAAACTACAAGCGAGGTATACAGAAGGGCGTCAGACAAGGTTGCGTATTGTCCCCTGATTTGTTCTCATTGTACAGTAAACAGATAATGCGATCTACAGAAAATATGCCAAGGATTCTGGTTGGTGGACATAATATAAATAACTTGCGTTATGCTGTTGACACTGTCTTGATAGCAACAAATCAGAAGCAACTACAGGAAATGATAGATACAGTGGTTGTGGAGAGTGAAAGAATGGGCCTTAGTTTGAGTAGTAGAAAGACAGAAGTCATGGTGATATCAAAGAAACAGATTGTGCCTAAATGTGCAATTAAAGTACAGGACGTTATTTTAGGGCAAGTGCAGAAATTCGCATATCTAGGCACATGGATACCATCAAATGGAAGATGCATCACTGAGATAAAGAGCTGAATAGGACAAGAAAAAACTACATTCTATCAAAAGAGAACATTTTGTGCAATAAGTCATTGTCCTTGAAAGTTAGAAAATGAATTATTGCATATTACATAGAACCTGTTTTAACACACGGCTGCGAATCCTGGACAATTTATAAATTTGCGAAAACATCCCCGGAAGACTTGGAGATGTGGTTTTATAGGAGAATGCTGAAAATTAACTGGATAGCCAACATGATCAATCTAGACGTGTTAAGGGAAGCCGAATCGCAAAGACAACTTATCACCAACAACAGAGAGAGGCAGTCATGGTTTTTAGCCGCGTTATGAGAAGACAAAATCAGGAGCATGTGACAACCGGAAAGTCTTGTGTCATGGCACTGAAGGGAGTCAACACACGAATTGATCCACGACGTCTGGGATCGTAATTTGTGGAGAGGCATGATCAACCACGCCAACCGGCAAGCCACTGGATGATGACAGGCGGGTCGTCATTGTGCGGCATTGTGCTCTGTGCGCCGCTGATCGCTCTGTCAGCTTGGATACCACCCGGTGCAATTAAGCTTGTTAACCCTCCTCGCCCCTTTTTTTATATTTAGAGATGAAGAAAGACAAAGCAAAAGAAGACAGAGAAAGCAAAGCACAATTTTAGACGTAAAGAACATGTGCATGTAGCGGTGAGACCTAGACATCTGAAGAAACTAGAGAGAAGCATGTGTATATGTAACTTAATTCTGAGAAACATCCACTGGCAATGTGGTTTGTGGTGAAAATGCATAGAATAGTATTGACGGCTAGAGAAATCGGTAAGTACTACAAGAAAAAAACATGAACACAATAAACTTATTCGAGAAATTAATCTTTCGCTACCAAACAAAAAGTGGGTCCTGACCAAACAGAAATTCATGCCAGAAAATTGGAAGTAGGGGTGTGTTACAGTAATGCTTTTAAAATGGTAGCAGATATATTGCATTATATATGAAATTAAAGAGGATTGCAGAAGGAACATGACAGTGTTAATAATTAATTGACAGGTTACAAATATTATGACAATAATGAGAGGTTTAATAATAACAACTGAAATTAAAGAGGTAAAAATTATTTTACAAATTGCACTTATAAGGTGTTTTCTATACTCCTCTACTGCTAATCATGTTTAATTTACTGAATAATCAAACAAACACCACTTGTCTTCAAGAATATAAACAGTATTGCTCATTAAAATTACAAAAAAGGAAGTTTTGCTGCATATTCTGAACCATGTCTTTTTCACAAAAAATGAAAAAACAATAATGGCAGAAAACTGGAAGTAGGGGTGTGGCACAATAATATTATAAAATGCAAATGTTTTACCGCACAATGATGATAAAGATATATTCCGGCCATGTAAATTTTCAGTTTACTGTAACTTAAAATTCCGGAATGGAGCAGAAATGTATGAAATACACCACAGATCATTCTGTGTCGATAGAATAACCAATTGCCACCAGAGTCGGTCAATTGTGGCGATGTATAAGCCCTTGGTAGCGAAAGAGTTAAACGTAGACAGTGAAGATTTTGTGGGCACATTATGAGAATAAATAAACTGTAAAAATTAGTGACAATTAACCAGATTTGTGGGGGGAAAGGAAGGAGAAGACAAAGCGATAGATATATGGCTAAAAGGCATAATCGATTCACGAACAGAGCAGACCCTAGACTGTTGATCGTGTGGGGTGGCGAGCCATGACCGCCCACGCTTAACGGCATAACAATTCGTGATTACAAGTTGCGTAGAAAAGGACAGCAGATATAACAGAAAGATGACATAAAAAGGAACGAACATTCTAGACAAAGACCTTGTGTATTTAGCGGAAGTAACTCGACATCAGAAGACACTCCGGGCAGGAACGTCTGAAAGCCCCAAGTACTTCACATTCAATGCACCTGCCTCCACACGCTGATGTCTTGTGTCTACTTCCGCGTCTTTAGCCTCACGCAATACGTACCCGCCTAATCATCTTATGACTTTAATAGCTTCAGGGGTATCTCAGTGTTGCTAGCAAGAGCACAAATAGAGACCTGAAGCTAAAGTCAGGAGAACTTGGACAAGGTGGATTGTATGGTACTTGATATTGTTTCAGGTCCAACATTCCGCCAGGCAAAGTAGCGATCGATGGCATTTGAAATACGGCCAGGGTCGATTTGAATACCCGTTAGAAGCAGCCAGGCGTATTGTAGTATACCTTTTTGAGCAAGTCACAACGACAAACAAGCAACCTATACTGGGAACAAAGCAAACACGTTAGCATAAATGTAATTACTGTTTACGAGCTGAAACAAAGTTACGACTTGCCGCGTGTTGTTAGCTGTCTGTCTGTCTGTCTGTCTGTCTGTCTGTCTGTCTGTCTGTCTGTCTGTCTGTCTGTCTGTCTGTCTGTCTGTCTGTCTGTCTGTCTGTCTGTCTGTCTGTCTGTCTTTCTTTCTTTCTTTCTGGTCTGTCTGTCTGTCTGTCTGTCTGTCTGTCTGTAAGTCTGTAAGTCTGTCTGTCTGTCTGTCTGTCTGTCTGTCTGTCTGTCTGTCTGTAAGTCTGTAAGTCTGTCTGTCTGTCTGTCTGTCTGTCTGTAAGTCTGTCTGTCTGTCTGTCTGTCTGTCTGTAAGTCTGTCTGTCTGTAAGTCTGTCTGTCTGTAAGTCTGTCTGTCTGTCTGTCTGTCTGTCTGTCTGTCTGTCTGTCTGTCTGTCTGTCTGTCTGTCTGTCTGTCTGTCTGTCTGTCTGTAAGTCTGTAAGTCTGTCTATCTGTCTGTCTGTCTGTCTGTCTGTCTGTCTAGTGGCTGTCTGTAAGTCTGTCCGTCTATCCTTCCGTACGCCCATCCATTTCTCTGCCTGTCTGCCAGCTGCCTCATCACTTGCCCGTCTGTCTGTCTTTCTATCCTTTTGTCTGTTGTCTGTTAATTTGTCTGTCAGTAAGAAACTAATCATAAAGCATTGTAAGTATTTATAAAAGAAGTGGGAACAAAACACATGCAATGGTAATCAAGAAGAAAAGAAACCCGGAATGCAACATCGTAGTTTCTGATCTTGTCTGCCTGTTATTCCCCAACGGAGCAAAGACTCTCGACCACCAACTTACCACAAGCCC
>JACEFZ010009532.1:162500-180000 GCA_014155875.1 Cepaea nemoralis
GTATAACAAACACATTCACACAACAAGTTGAATTTTCTATCACGTTAATGTTAAACTGACTATCATATGTCTTTTAACAGAGTCCATGGCTATTACGATATATGAAGTCCATAAACGGGCACTCTCCCGTTGTGTGTGCTTCACCTCGACACCGCAAGGTACAAGAGGAGCAGCATGAGATGAGATGATCATGTCTTTTTGTTTGCTAAGAATTTTAAATTACCCAGGGGCTGTAAGCCGGTCTCCCTGGTCTGGGTTGTTACACGACTTTCTCATTAATCCCGTATACTCTCGTGAGTAACGTGACGTACGCGAGAATCGGTAACGGTTCTCTCAGCGTCGGTAACTTACGGGGTATGTGAGCCGGTAGCTCAGAAAGCAATGGCAAACTACTGAGCGTAATCTTGCCAAGAAATCAGCTGAAAGATGCTGATGTTGACAGCGATGTCTTGCAAAAGAATATGCGGGGGAAAACAAAGGCTGAGTGGTCTCGAGGTATGGTGTCCGCCTCGAGTGCTGGAGGTCCCGGGTTCAGGCCCCGGTAAGGACCGGGATTTATTTTAAAAAATCCACCTGGACTTCCAGTAATAAAATTTCTCCTGGTCTCTGGGTAGTGAGATCGGACGCCCGTGTGTATTGTTGCGCACGTAAAAAATCCCTTGGCAGTTGGAAATCGAAAAAGAATAGCCTAACGGCGCTGCCCGGGCAAAATTTCGAGCTAAAAATCTACCCAAAGTATTTCAGGATCCTCGCCGATGCAACGGAGTTCGTGCATTGAGCTGAGTTTCTCCAGATTCAGGTTTGAGTTAGGAGGAAAACGGAGCACCTATGGGTTAAACCGTGTGCCGTGATGTTGATCCATCAACTAAAAAAAAAAAAAAAACAAAGAGGGGAAAAAGGGGGGGGGGGGGGGCTGTAATGTAGGGTTTAGATTAATATTTAAAGCGTCATTAGCTTATTTTAAAAAATTAAAGAGTGATCAAAATATCTTGATAGAAGATAATTTGTAAACTGGTTACTCACATCAGAAGTAGACAGTCCAACTTCTGTTGACGTGTACATGACGGGATAAACTGGAAAATATAGTTAACAGAGGAAAGTTGAAGAGGAAAAGAGGTAAGGGGATATTGAAAAGATGTTATACAGTTTGACATTACGGCATTGAGAATCATATACTGGAAGGCCCCGGTTAACTTCGGGGTTACGTTCTTGGAAAACGCGACTTTAAGTGAAACGACGTATAGCGAAACACTATACATGTATAGACACAGGTGACGACGTTATGGCGGAACGTAGCGACGTAAAGTGAAGTTATGTCACATTGTGACCACGAAGTTATAGCGAAACGACGTAAACCGAAGCGACGTATAGCGGGGCCTTCCAGTACTGTGTAAAGTATTGATAACACGAGGGACAGGAGGTTGCGGAGAAATACGTCGGCCAACGCCAAACGGCATGCACAATTAGAAGAAGAGGAAGAGACAGAAGAAGAAAAAGGGGAAGAAGAAAATGGTTAGCCAAATGGTTCTTGTGACCTTAACGTAGACCTTTAACGACCCCAATTTAGGTCGCCATTACTGGGAACCACTGGCCTGAAATGACGACTCCTAGACAGCCCAAGAAAATTATCTTATTACCAGAATTAATAAAAATACCTCGAGAAAGAAATACACGATAATCTATTATCTGCTTAACATACCTGTTTCCTGTCGTGTTGTATCTGTTGTTAATGTTAATGAAAGACGTCGGGAATCCAAGATGTTTTTTGTCTTGAAATTTCGATTTTTGTAATGTAAATAGATCGTTGTTTACGCGGACAATATCTACACTGCTATGTATTTTATTGCATATTGTGTTTGCAAGAGCGCTCGTGTCTATGGATATCTTATGGCTGTATGTACTTGTGGAACAGGGGTTCTTAACTTTGGTTCCGAGAACTATTTGGAAGTCTTCTTCTTCTTCTTCTTCTTCTTCTTCTTCTTCTTCTTCTTCTTCTTCTTCTTCTTCTTCTTCTTCTTCTTTTCAACCGCATGATAGCGACTGCTCTTCCTCTCTTCGTCTTCTTGTTCTTCCTCTCCTGTTTTTCTTCCTCCCATTTGGTCTTTTTTCCTTTATATCTTCTTCATCTCCAAGAAACAACATTGCAACAACATCTTCGAGAAACAAATGAAAACAGTAAACTGATTGGAGAAATTAGACGAACACACTGAAGATGTGTTGAGTACGTTACCATAGTAAGTAAACTAGAGAACTAGGCGACAACTTGCAAGATTTAGGGGGAAAGGTGGGCGGGGGGAGAACACGGGGAAAGCAGAGATGTAAATATTTGGATGGCTTGGCCTCAGGACATGGTCGAGACAAGAACACGGAGCTGATCCACAGCTCTGGTCACCGTGTGAGATGGCGAAACATGACCACCCACGCTTATCGGCACGGCATGCGATGATGATAATGATATACAAATATGAATTCATAGGGTCAATCAATACTCGTCCGCTTTTGAGATCCGTGTCTTTTTTATATGCCGCCTTGGCCTGATCAAAAATGGCAAATAAGATGACGAATTCTCATTTTATTACAACACTAATTTTATTCATTTCTTTTTACTCACGATAGAACGGCAGAGCTAGCACACCTTTGCTTGTATGATTGATATTATTATTGGATCTATAATGAATTAGCTTTTAAGAGGTCAGCATGGCCGAGAGATGCACTTCCTGTGCGCTGACGGCTTTGTAATGGATTTATTTTATATACCTGTCATTTGGTCTTTAACGTTGACTGCTCGTTCAGAAAGCTATGGTAATCTTTAAAAAAAAAGTTAGTTGCATATGTTTTGAAGTATGTCCCAGTCAACCTCAGCATTTTTTCGCTATTTAGGTTTAGTAGTTTGCCATAGCGTTCTGAACGACCGGCCTTCATACCATTGAATGAAAACAAGCTCAGGGTTGTCTGCTTCCAAATCGCCTGCAGCTGTGTTTGGAGTTAAGTTAGTTGCATATCCTTTACAGGACGTAGCAGTCAACCCCAGCATTTTAAGGCTGTTTGTGATTCCTGGGCAAGCACACCTTCCGTAGTTTGTCATTGTGGGAGTAGGACGTCAAATTTTCTACACAGTCATTCTGGGATTGATTGCTACGTCCTGAAGAGGAAATACAACAGCTGGTAAATATTCTTTGACTCATATCATTGACAACTGCTGTGACCAACCAGAGGATGTCGAGCTTATGTCAAAATTTGGGCCTTTAATAAACGCTGTCAAACACAATGTTGAATAGAAGCACCGCGTAGCACTTTCAAAAGTGGCCCTATTTGGTGCATTCACGTTTTCACATAACAGTTAGTTAGTTGCATATCCTTTACTAGACGTAGCAGTCAACCCCGGCTTTTTTTTTTTTTGGCTGTTCGCGATTCCTTGGCAAGTCCGTAACCTCATCGCCATGTAGACGGTTCACATAAGAGAGTCCATGGAAATCTCGATATATGAAGCTCATAAACGGGCACTCTCCCGCTGTTTATGCTTCACCTCGACACCGCAAGGTACATGAGGAACAGAATGAGATGATAATGAAATTTTCACATGAGATTCGTTCATCTCAACTCATCATGTTCCTCTTGTAGCTTGCAGTGTCGAGGTGAAGTATAAACAGCGGAGAGTGCCCGCTTATGGACTTCATGTATCGATATTCCCATAGACTCTGTTATTCCCTGCGTGCATCGTTTACGTGGTCGGCCTCTTCCTCTGCTTCCCTCTGGTCAGTACATCATTGCTGGTTGTGGTATGCTGTTACATAGTTGGTAATCTACATGGCCAAACGATTTGACTTGCTGCCTTCTAATAAAATCTATAAGCTTTAACCCCCACTTTAGTCCTGATTTCTTCATTTCTGATCTTATCTCTTCTTGATGCATTCAGTATTCTTCTCAGGAATGTCATTTCTGTTGTTGTGATTTTTCTTTTCTCTTTTTCTGTCATTGTCCAGGTTTGGCATTGGTAACATAGAATTGGTAGGAAGATTGTGTTGTAAAGTGATTTCTTAGTAGTTATTGATACATGTTTGTTCTTTAGGATTGGTGGCATTTGTCCAATGAGTTGGTTTGCCTTATTGCATCTATTTTCGATCTTGTCTTCTGATTTGCCTTATATTATACTTCCTAGGTACTTAAAACTCTTTACTTGTTTCAATGGGGTGTTCGTTTAGGTGAATCCTTGTTGCTTTTTCTTCTTTAGTTATAGTCAATACCTCTGTTTTACTTGTGCTAATTTTCATGTCATGTTCCCTACACATTTGGTTGAGACTATTTATGTGGTCTTGTAATTCAGCTTCTGATTTTGCTATTAGTCCTTGGTCGTCGGCAAACAGGAGTTCTCTAATGGTTAGATTTGCAGATGGCTCTTCTTCTGTGTTCTCGTCATGCGGTGTTCTTGGGGTCTCTATTTGGCTGGTTTCTTTACATATGTTGTCTATATATGTTATAAACAAGAGAGGGGACAGTACACAACCTTGTCGTACTCCGGATCTTCTTCTTCTTCTTCTTCGTTCATCCGGAGTTTTTTTTTCGGATGTGATTGCGTTGTGCCTGTTTACAGCAGAGCTGCGTTCTTGCGCCGTTAGGCCGACACATCCGACTTCTGCGGGCATTTGTTGACCGGGTTAACCTTCCCGGGGGTTTCTTAGGACGTTTGACTCTCACTGTTGTGGTGTTATCCCCCATCCCAGCTGGTCCATATAGAACAGCCAAAGGCATCCTGGTCGGCCCTCAAGGGAAGGCAGGGGCAGACCATGGGCATTCCCCGCCATCCAAGGAGGCTTCCATACTTGCAGAGCCGATACATAGCGCTCTGGTACTGGGCTCACCCAAGGAATCGTCACGTCCTGCACATGGCTGCTTAGCCTCACTTCCGTATATTGGGCCTTCCGTTCACCATAGGCTGTTCTTCCGGAAACCAGAAGTATGCAGTCTGCAGATGACATCCACACAGTGAGCTTTCGATTCGGACTTTCCACGTAATGGATCTGCTATCCAAGCAACATTCCATTTCATGCCACTAGGACACTTTTCCACCTTTTATGAAGCCCACACAATGGGCTTTTGATTCGGACTTTCCACGTAATGGATTTGCTATCAAGCAATATTCCATTTCGTGCCACTAGGACACTTTTCCACCTTTTATGAAGCCCACACAGCGAGCTTTCGATTTGGACTTTCCACATAATGGATTTGCTATCCAAGCAATATTTCATTTCATGCCTCTGGGTCTTCATGCACCTTTAAATGTCAACCTGTATGTAGTTAAAGTAAGCTGCGGTCAACTTGAGCTTGTTGATATCTCCATAGAGCTTGTCCTCAAATGAAGCAGGTGTGGGCCAAAATATCTTTCTCTGTTCTGCATACGTTGGGCAATCCTGCAGCAAATGTTTTGCTGTCATTTTTCCAGTTCTACAATTACATTCATCAGTATCTCCTATCTTTAGTTTATTGAACAAGTGGTATTTCAGCCTGTTATGTCCTGTGCGGAGTCTGAAGATTGCTACTTGTTCTCTTCGGTCGAGTTTGTAATATGCATCATCCTTCTGATGGCCTGGATGCTCTGATTCCCATTTGGTTCTATAAGTGCTTTTTATCAACCTCTTTGCCTCATTATAGGTTATGTCTATGTCAGGCTGTGGTAGTCGTCCGCCCTCTTTTGCCAGTCTGTCAGCCTCTTCGTTTCCAGGTATACTGCAATGTGATGGGATCCACTGTATTACAACTTTTTTGGATTTCTGGCATAGACCATGGAGTGCTGCTCTTAGGTCAGTTAGTTCTGTGCTGTTATTGCTCTTCAGTATTGAGACAGCTGACTTTGCATCTGTGAAGATAGCTATTTGCTTCTCTTTATTTTCCTCCATCAGGAGCATTTCTGCTGCAGTTTTCAAAGCCTCTACCTCCGCTTTGAAGTTACTTGAAAATTTTCCAGTTGCCATTGAATGTGTTTTTTTCACTCCATTTTTTAAATTTAGGAGAATTCCTCCTCCTCCATTCTCTATTGAATTTTTGGCTGATCCATCTGTATATGCATGGGTCCAATTCCTGCTTGGGTAATGTTCTTTTATGTAGTTTAGGGTTATTTCTCTTCTTTCGGTTTCATGCTGAGTGTTCTTTTTCTCAATACCAGGAATGTTTTCTATCATCTCAGGCAGTTGCTGCTGTCTCCAAGCTGGGAAGTTGTGTGCATTGTGTATGGGCTTGACTGTTGATATGTTAAGTATAGGATCGGCCCTAATCCTTCGTTTTGCAGTTTCTACAAAGTTGCTACGCTTCAGTCTTCCCTTTCCAAAACCATTAAATCTGTTGTACATAGGGTGGTCTGTCAATCTTCTAAATTTTTCTGCTTGTTGCTGGGCTCTGCTATCTCTTCTATCCTGCATTGGTTGTAAACAAGTGATCTTTTCTAGTTCATTAATAGGCGTTGTCTTCAGGCTTCCAGTTATGATTCGCATTCCTTGGTTTTGGACTCTACTTATTTTGTTAAAGTTTGACTTAGCTGCTGTTGCCCAAGCTGCAATGCCATATTCCAGTACTGGCCTCACCCGTCCAGTATATAACTTCTTGAGAACTTTCTCATCTGCTCCCCACGTTGTACCAGCAAGCTTTTTCATGATTGCCATTCTCTGCCTTGCTCTTGTTCGATTTTTCTCAACCTGTGTCTTCCATGTCAGGCGACGATCAAAGGTGACTCCTAGATAGTTTGGATTTTCTTCATGGCGCAATATTTTTCCATTCAATACCAGCTTAGGTTGCTGAGTTTTATTTGAGAGGGAGAACACTGTGCATGTTGTTTTCTCCTCACTTATCTTCACTAGCCATGATTTTGACCAGTCCTCTAGCGCTAATAAGGCTTGCTGTATTCTGCTGTTAGCTGTACTAATATATTCTTCAGATGTCCATATGGCTAGGTCATCTGCAAAGGAGGATGTGTGTACTCTGGCTGGAAAATTTTCTGTGATGTCATTTATATATGCTAGGAATAATGTTGGTGAAAGAACTCCTCCTTGGGGGACACCTTGCTCCAGCAGCATCATTTTGCTTGTTTGTCCTTGTACTTTTGTCCTGGCAGTTCTGTTCTCAAGGTAGTGGCTGATCCATTTATACATTTTTCCACAAACATGCATGTTTTGCAGTTTTACTTTCAGTCCTTCCTTCCATACTTTATCAAATGCTTTTTCTAAATCTATCCAGACTGCTAGTGTGTGCTTTTTCTCTTGGAAGGCATCCTCTATTTCCTGAGCTATATAGGTTATTTGATCTTCAGTGGATCTGTATTTTCTGAATCCTGCTTGGTGTGGTGTTAAGAGTTTGTTTTCTTCCAGATGCCATGTTAGCCTGCCATTGATAATGCGTTCCATTAATTTTCCTACACAGCTCAGTAGACTGATAGGTCGATAGCCATTTGGTTCTTCCAGGTCTTTTCCTTTCTTTGGGACTGGTATTAGTATAGCTTCCTTCCATGCCTGTGGGACTATTCCTCTCTTCCAGCTGTTATTTAGGACTGCTAGTAGTTTCTTCTTTGCCTTGGTGCCTAGTCCTATTAGCATTTCATTTGTGATTCCATCCTTTCCTGGTGATTTCTTCTTTTTTAGGGTATTCATTGCCTGTTCCATTTCTTCCATTGTTAGATTTGCCATCATATATTCTGCTGCTGTCTCTGTATTTCTATGATGTATCTGTTTGTCTTTGATTGCTTTCTTCTGTTCGGTTGTAATATCAATGTGGTTTGCATTTGCATAGTGTTCCATTAGTGCATTTGCAGCCTTTTTGCCTGTAAGCAAGGCATTTCCTTGTTTAATTGTTATTTGTTTGTTTCTAGGTCCTTCATTGTTCATGGCTTTCACTAGTTTCCATAGTTTGTTTCCATCCCTGTCAAAATTCAGGTTTTCAGTTTTTTCCCTCCAACAATCTCTTGTTGTTTGATTTACTGTTCTTTTATATTTTGCTGAGATGGCTTTGAGAGAGATGTTTGCTTCAATTGTTTGTTCTCTCTCTGCTGTCTTCCTGGCATCTTCAACTTTGTCCTCCAAACTTTGTAGTTCTTCAGTCCAGTATGGTTTGTAATTTTTCCTCGCTCCTCTTGGAATGGACTCAGTGGCTGCCTGTATTATCGCTCTGTTTAGACTTTCCACCATTTGCTTTATGTTGCCATATCGCGTATTTATGTTTTCACAATATTTGTCTGTTAGTATGGCAAATCTGTCCCAATCTGCTCGTTTGTAATTCCAGCGGGGCAAGGGCTTTTGCTCCTGTGGAACATACTCCATATTCATTTCAAGCTTGATTGGTCTGTGGTCACTACCTGCTAATTGGTCCAGCACATGGCGATCGATTTTGTGGAGGATGTCTCCTGTGCAGAAAGCTAAGTCTGGAGTAGAAGTGGTAAGCCATCTTCTGGAGTAGAAGCTCGGTGTGTCATCCGCTTTGTTGAGTAGATGGAGATTTGAGTCTATTTCCCAGTCCTCCAATTCATCTCCTCTTTTGTCAGTATCTGGGTATCCCCATCTTTCTGAACGGCTATTAAAGTCTCCGACAATAATGCAGTTTGTGTCAGTTATTTTCATGTTTGAGAGTGTAAGGTCCTTATCTGCTGGGCTATACAGATTGTAGATTCTTATTTTCACGTCCTTTATCATTATATCAACACCTATAATTTCCGATTGGTTGTCAGAGATCACAGATACTTCGCTGCAAGGTATTGTATTTCGTGTAAGTATTAGAACTCCTCCTTTGTGTCCTTCGCGGTCGAAACGTGTGGCCTGATATCCTCTGACTGAGAATTTGTGATTGGCGTTGAGGTGTGTCTCTTGAATGCATGCCACATCTATTCTATCTTTATGAAGACGCTGTGTTAGGGAGTCTTTCTTCTTGTAAACTCCTTCGGCATTCCACTGTAGTATGTTGAGTGTCCGGGGTATTTGGTCAATAGCTCTTAACCTACTCCTCTGTGCCTTGACTCCACAGCACAGGGGAAGGTGACCACCAGTAGTCATGGGTGGACCCCCTCGAGGCAGGGGGCCCGGCACTATCACCGCCTGATGGGACTTCACGGGATTAGCACCATATCGATTAATTTTGATTTGTGACATCATGAATTAAGTTACGTTGCACTGCTTTGTCAAGCCTGTGGCTCAGTACATCCGATTTCGACAAGTATTTATTCGGGATGCTTTCCCTAGCCTTTGACTGTCCCCAGTCTACCTACAAGGCAGCAGGTTTCACGTTGCACTGCTTTGTCAAGCCTGTGGCTCAGTACATCCGATTTCGACAAGCATGTATTTGGGGTGCTTTCCCTAGCCTTTGACTGTCCCCAGTCTACCTACAAGGCAGCAGGTTTGTGTGTCTCTTCGTCTGGTCCCTCTCCCTTGACCTGTCCGACATGGGTGGCCCTACCAGTAGCTGTGCTACCGTCGGCATAGCTCTTGGGGTCATTGGGACGCACAAGCCCCTCTACCTCGTCGTACTCCGGATCTTATGGTGAAGGGTTCTGAGTGTCCTCCACTTGCTCTCACTATGCATTCACTGTTGTTGTATTAGCTTCTACATAGGTTTGTTACATGTGTACTCAATCCATATTGTTTAAGGATTTCCCACAGCTTGTTTCTATCTACTCTATCAAATGCCTTTTCTTGGTCGACAAAGGCTAAGTAGAGTGTTTCATTGAATTCGATTGATTTTTCTATAAGTTATCTAAGAGCAAAAATGGCATCTGTGCATTCTTTGTTTTTCCTAAATCCAAGTTGTGTTTCGCTTAGCTGGGGTTCTATAATAGTTCGTAATCTTTTCTCAAGCATTTTGCAAAATATTTTCCCATTATGACTCAACAGTGAAATGCTTCTGTATTGTTTGCAGTCTCTTTTGCTGCCTTTTTTTTCCAAATTGGGACAATTAGGCATTTCCCCAGTCTCGTGGTGTCTGTTGTTCTACCCAAACATGGTTGAATAGTCTATGAAGCCATGCTGTTCCTACTTATCTTGCTGCTTTAATAGGTTATGGACTCCCTATGGTCAGATTGTTGTCCTAATCCTGCGACTGGCCTAGCAAGCAGGCAGGGGATCTTCAAACTGCTCGTAGAAAAACTAAGAAGTATAAATGGGATTCGTTACGTTTGCTTAAAAAGGTCATTTCATTATTGGAGAATGCACTATTTGCATCACTGTAAAAATGTCGTGCAATATTTGCTTTATTGTAACGATGTCGTGCAATATTTGCTTCATTGTAACAATGTCGTGCAATATTTTCCTGATAGTAACAATTTCGTACTGCCACGGACTAATAAATGTAGTGTCATCATGTAGCTGGTTCTCTGTAGAATGTCACTCTCATTACAGCACGTCGAAAATCCTCTAGCTATCTGGCATGTCTCCCGCCTCCTGCAACCTCATGCTAAAGGTGTATGCAATCTCGTGTGTCCATCTCTGGCCACTTCTCCTGTCTCCTGCACCCTCATGCCAAAAGGTGTCTGCAATGTCTTGTGTCCGTCTCTGGCCATTTCTCCTTCTCCTGCACCCTCATGCCAAAAGTGTCTGCATTGTCTTGTGTCCGTCTCTGGCAATTTCTCCTGTCACCTGCACCCTCATGCCAAAAGTGTCTGCCCTATCCTGTGTCCACCTTAGGTCGGTCGACACCTGCCTTCCAGCAATCATGCCTTCCATCATCTGGCACTGTGACATCTACAACAGGCAAAGTATTTCAGTCTCCGAGACATGATGTTGTATATGCGCCAGTTTTTATATCAATGGTCAGATCTTGCAGATTTTTCACTCTTTTTCTTCTTATTGACCCACGATATTCTAGGAACTTTTCTGTAATAGTGGAGAATACCAGATAAATTTAAAGAAACAAATTGCTGCCTTGTAAGTAGACTGGGGACAGTTAAAGGCTAGAAAACGATCGAACAATAAAACAATATCTAGCAATAAAGCAAAATTGAGCACACACACACAACAAAAAATAGTCCAGTAACAAGAACATGCTGTGGGTATGTAAGATGTTAGGGTCATCACATTTTGAGGGCCTGACTGCACGGAGGTGTAGGTGGCCGGTTGTTCCCTCCCTTAGCGAACGACAACGGCAGATATCGAACCATCGTTGGCCATTGCTGATACCATTGTTGGATTAACCGTCACCTTGACGTCATAGACAATAGTTTATGAATTGGAGTTATAGCTCTCCATAGCCCACAGCTTGGGCTGAATTTAGAGATGTGTTGCCCCTGCAGCATGATCCCTCTCTCGGCCTGCCTAGTTTACTCCAGAGGAAAGGTAACGCCGATATATCTGGAACAAGACAAGTCGCAGAAGCTGCCGGCTCAGTAAAGCACTGCTCTAACTGTCCGTCTGTCGGAGTTTCAATCCTAAATCACTTGCAAACCAAGGCTTAATGCCTGGTCTGCCCTGCCTTGACATTTAGTCTTAGGTTGCATTCCCTCGCACTAGGGTGAGGCTTGTTTGTACCCTCCCAGTTGCACTCCTCCGCCCGAAGCCGTTGTCATAATGTGGGGGTTCGGGTTTGGTCAGCGCCGCCCAACATTCGCGCTAACAGAAAGCAGGTAGTACTGTCTGCTGTCATATGCGACCTTGTCGAATTGACGTCCTAATTATTTTACAAACTCGCCAGCTACTGAGCTATAGGTTAACGAAAAAGTACAAAGCAACACGTCTAATGATAAACACTATGGAGATGTCAACAAGTTCAAATGTGCTGCTGCTTTCTGTTGACACTTTCATATTGACATCTGAAGGTGTACGAAGAAAAGTAGAGAAATACTGTTCCGTTGCATTAACAAGCTCAGAAGAAATGCGCGCGAGGAAAATGTTTGCATACAAAACTGGCGTAATCCGCTACAGCAAATTGCAAGCACGTGTTATTTTAAGTAATGTAGAATTCAATATGGCAGGAAATGGATGGAAGAGACCGAGCGAGAGTGTACATATCGTATGACAAAAGAGTTGTTTACTTTGGCGCTTTCATGGCCGTAAGGCCATAGTTGTTGCAGAGGGGCAAAGAGAACTAGGAAACCCATTACAGACATCAGAAAGAGAAGTATTCTTTCGTCGAGCTGGTTGAAAGGGAGAAAATACAATATGACAACTACTGGTAGAGTTAATGGGAAAACATGGCGGGATTTTTGCCATATTGTGTAGCATGAATGCATTAGAAGGCATGCACACATTTAAAATTGGCAATATATATAAAGAGAGAGATATGATCTCCCTAAGGTGTCAAAAAAGTACTAACCTAAGAAGAGGAGGAGGAAGAAGGAAAAGAAGAAGAGGAAGAGGATAGAGAAGAAGAAGAAGAAGAAGAAGAAGAAGAAGAAGAAGAAGAAGAAGAAGAAGAAGAAGAAGAAGAAGAAGAAGAAGAAGAAGAAGAAGAAGAAGAAGAAGAAGAAGAAGAAGAAGAAGGAGGAGGAGGAGGACTGGAGGTAAAGGAGGTGGGGAGGAGGAGAAGAAGGAGAAGGAAGTGAAAGAGAAGGAAAAGGAAGTGAAAAAGGAGGAGAAGGAAGTGAAAGAGAAGGAGAAGGAAGTGAAAGAGAAGGAGAAGAAAGTGAAAGAAAAGTAGAAGGAAGTGGAAGAGAAGTTGAAGGAGAAGGGGGAGAAGGTAAAGGAGGTTAAGGTGAAGGAGGAGGAGAAGGTGGAGAAGGTGAAGGAGGTGAAGGAGAAGGTGAAGTTAAAGGAGGAGAAGGTGAAGGAGGAGGAGGTGAAGGAGAAGGTGAAGTTTTAGGAGAAGGTAACGGAGGTGAAGGAGAAGGTGAAGTTAAAGGATAAGGAGGAGAAGGTGAAGGTGGAAGTGAAGAATGTGAAGGTGAATGGGGAGAAAGTGAAGGTGAAGAAGGAGACGGTGGAGACGGTGAAGGAGAAGGAGGAGAAGGTTTATTAGGAGAAGGTGAAGTAAAAGATAAAGAAGTAGGGGGTGAAAGAGAAGGAAGAGAAGATAAAGGAGAAGGAGGTGAAGGAGAAGGAGGTGAAGGAGGAGAAAGAAGAGAGAGTGAAAGTGAAGGAGGAGAAACTGAAGGGGGAGGTGAAGAAGAAGTTGAAGAAGGAGAAGATGGAGACGGTGGAGTTGGTAAGGGCGGAGGTGAAATCAGGCGAACGCATTGGTTGTCCAGTCGACCCGATGTTTTCTTGTCATCACATGACCTGCGAACACTGTTGATCTCATTCTCGTAGCTGTGTATAGTGTTCTGATTTGACTAGCCTTTTCCATGCAGTCGTTGTTCGTTACTCTGGCAGTCCACGGTATTCGCAACACTTTGTTTCTAGAACCACACCTCATCTCCGTTACCTCCATGGTCCTCTTAATTCGTTCTCTCATTCACACTCTCTCTCTTATTCTCTCTCATTCTCTCTCTCATTCTCTCTCTCTCATTATCTCTCTCATGCTCTCTCATTCTATCTCTCATTCTCTCTCATTCTCACTCTCACTCTCTCTCTCATTCTCTCTCTCATTCTCTTTGTCTCATTCTCTCTAATTCTCTCATCCTCTATCTCATTCTCTTCCTCTCAATTTCTCTCTAGTTCTTTTATTCTTTCTCTCATTCTCTTTCTCTCATTCTCTCTCTCATTCTGTTATTCTCTCTCTCATTCTATCATTCTCTCTCATCCACTTTCTCATTTTCTCTCATTCTCTCTAATTCTCTCTAATTCTCTCTCAATCTCACTCTCTCTTTTCTCTCTATCATTCTTTATCTCTCGCATTCGCTGCCTCCCATTCTATCTCTCTCTAATTATCTCTCTCATTCTCTCTATCATTCTGTCTCTCATTCTCTATCATCCTCTCTCTCTCTCTCTCTCTCTCATCCTCTCATTCTCTCTCTCTCTCTCATTCTCACTCTCATTCCTTCACTCATTTTCTCTCATTCTATTTCTCATTAACTCTCTAATTTTCTCTCTGATTCCGTTTCTCACTCTTATTCTCTCTCATTCACTCTCTTATTCTCTCTCATTCTCACTCTCTCATTCTCTCTCATTCCACTCTCTCTCTCTCTCTCATTCTCTCTTTCATTTTCACTCTCTCATTCTTTCTCTAATTCTCTCGCTCATTCTCTATATAATTCTCTCTCTCATTCTTTCTCACTATCTCTCTAATTTTTTCTCTAATTCTCACTCACATCCTCTCTCTCTCTCTCTCTCTCTCTCTCTCTCTCTCTCTCTCTTAATCTCTCTCTCTCTTAATCTCTCTCTCATTCTCTCTACCTCATTTGCTCTCACTCACTCTCTCATTTTCTCTCTCTCACTCCCTCCCTCCCGTTCTATCTCTCACTCTCTCTCTCTCTCTTTCTCTCTCATTCTCTCTCATTCTCTCATTATCCCTCTCTTATTCTCTCTCATTCTCTCTCACATTCACACTCTCATTCTCTCCCATTCTCTCTCATTCTCTCATTATCCCTCTCTTATTCTCTCTCATTCTCTCATTATCCCTCTCTTATTCTCTCTCATTCTCTCATTATCCCTCTCTTATTCTCTCTCATTCTCTCTCACATTCACACTCTCATTCTCTCTCATTCTCCCATTATCCCTCTCTTATTCTCTCTCATTCTCTCATTATCCCTCTCTTATTCTCTCTCATTCTCTCTCACATTCTCACTCTCATTCTCATTCTCTCTCTCTCATTCTCTCTAATTCTCTAATTCTCTCATTCTCTCTCTCCCTCACTCTCTCTCATTCTCTCTCATTCACTCTCATTCTCTCTCATTCTCTTTCTCTCATTCCGTCTCTCTCTCTCATTCTCGCGCATTCTATCGCTCATTCCCTCTCATTCTCTTTCTTATTCTCTCTCATTCTCACTTTCTCTCTCTCTCTCTCTCTCTCTCATTCCACTTTCTCTCATTCTCGCTCTCCCATTTTCACTCTCTCATTCTTTCTCTATTTCTCTCTCTCATTCTCTCTCTCATTCTCTCTATAATTCTCTCTCTCTCTCATTCTTTCTCATTATCTCTCTCATTGTCTCTCTCTCTCATTCTCTCTCTCTCATTCTCACTCTCATATTCTCTCTCTCTCTCTCTCTCTCTCTCTCTCTCTCTCTCATTCTCTCTACCTGATTCTCTCTCTCACTCACTCTCTCATTTTCTCTCTATCACTCTCCCTCCCATTCTATCTCTTTCATTCTTTCTCTATCTCTCTCTTTATATATATATGTGTGTGTGTGTGTGTGTGTGATCACAAGTACGGATCAAAGTTTTTTGATGTTGTTCGGAAACACACACTCACAGAAAGATAGAGAGAGGGGGAGGGAGAGAGAGAGAGAGAGAGAGAGAGAGAGAGAGAGAGAGAGAGATACAGACAGACAGACAGACACAGAGACAGGCACAGAGACAGAGACAGAGATAGACATCACATTGACCATGGTTTCAGAACCCCCTCCTCCTGTTCCAGCAAACAACCCACACAGGTATTGACACATGCACTCCCACGACACAAAACTCCCATTCACTGGCAAATGTCAACACAGACCACTGTTTGACTATTGTTACTTACACTTGAGTAGAGCCGGTAATCCCGCCCTTTGTTCTCTTAATTTCCTGCCGCCTTCGATCACACGTCTGGATGTGGAGTTTTGTCACAGCCGTGTCCGTTGTAAAGTGGTGGTCGCGTGTCCGTGCTAAAGCGGGGAAAGTGTGCGTTCGTTGTAAAGTAGTGAAACGTGTTTCTTTAGTTAGTTAGTTAGTTAGTTAGTTAGTTAGTTAGTTAGTTAGTTAATTAGTTAATTAGTTAGTTAGTTAATTAGTTAATTAGTTAGTTAGTTAGTTAGTTAGTTAGTTAGTTAATTAGTGTTAGTTAGTTAGTTAGTTAGTTAGTTAGTTAGTCAGTTAGTTAGTTAGTTGTTTCTCTTTTTGCGCTCAATATCAACTTGGAGAAGGCTGTAGTTATTTACCAGCCAGCTCAAGGGATTAATCACACCGTGCAGAATATCAAGGTGAATGGTCATAGACTAAGTGTAGTGGACAAATTCACCTATCTTAGCAGCACTGTGTACCAAGCTGCCACAATTGACGACGAAGTGAATGCAAGAATCTCCAAGACTAGCCCGGCCTTTGGCAGACTGTACAAGAATGTGTGGGTCAGAAATGTAATACTAATAAGCCTGAAAACAAAGCTGAAAGTCTACAAAGCAGTGTTATCCACACCGCTATATGCTTGTGAAACCTGGACTGTTTATCAGCGACACGCTAGGAAATTAAACCATTTCCATGCAGTCTGCTTAGGAAGCTATTGAAGGTTAAATGGCAAGACAAGATCCCAGACGCTAAAGTCCTAGAAAGAGCGTCCATGCCCAGTATCCACACACTACTAATGAAAAATCATATTCGCGGGGCTGGTCACTTGACTCGCATGCCAGATCATAGGCTCCCTAAACGAGTTTTTTTTTTACGGCGAGCTGCGATTTGGTAAACACTCCCAGGGCGGCCAGAGGAAACGCTTTAAACAAAAACTCTGAAGATTTCACTAAAAGCTTTTGGAATTCATCATGGCAC
The DNA here is from genome assembly GCA_014155875.1 of Cepaea nemoralis. Classification (NCBI taxonomy): domain Eukaryota; kingdom Metazoa; phylum Mollusca; class Gastropoda; order Stylommatophora; family Helicidae; genus Cepaea; species Cepaea nemoralis. Next base: position 179,011 of record JACEFZ010009532.1, read on the forward strand.
TTGACAGACTGCTGCCAAAGACCGAAATTCGTGGTGTACATCTTTACGCAAGGGTGCAGTCGTTAGTTAGGAAATAATATAGTTAGTCAGTCAGCCAGTTGAAGATCATCATTATTGCACATCGTACTATTAGTCCATAACTACTTAGAACCTCTTCTCAGTACCCCCCTCAGGATCTCCCTCAGTATTTCTCTCAGTACCTTCATCAGTATCTCCTTCAGTATCTCCCTCAGTACCTCCCTCAGCATCTCCTTTAGTATCTCCCTCAGTACCTCCATCAGTATCTCCTTCAGTATTTCCTTCAGTATATCCCTCAGTACCTCCCTCAGCATCTCCCTCAGTGTACAGCGACTGGCGACAACAGTTCTAAATTGGCTCATTATTCTTCTCTGTCTTCCAACGTGGCGATCTTAGTCTAGCTTGACGCCTTTAGACTTTATGCTCTTGCAGTTGGTCAAAGTTGTAGAATTACATCCATCCATTTGGTCATGTACCCACCTTGCCTCCTTGAGGGCATTCAGGATGTCAGCCTGGTCCATTGCTTGCCCACTTCCCACAATAGCCAAACCCGCAAGCCTATCTGCTCGTTCGTTTCCTCTTACACCAGCGTCTCCTGACACAACAATAAAACAGATATTAATCAATCTTGACCTCACCAGAAATTCAAACCACTGCCTTCTGACCCAGCCCTCCTCGATATTCCTGAGCATGCTCATGAAGTCGCTGAGCAAACATGCATGAGTGAACCTCTTTGTTTCGAGCCATGTTATTGTCTGTGTTCTGACATAACCTCCGTAGTTAATCTACTCGTTGTTATGGCAAAATCTCGGGTGACCTCCTTAACAGATTTTCTTCACACCGGGATATTTAAAGCTGTCGTCGCTGGAGATACGGAGTTCGTGCCTTGTGCGACGCTTTCGGCTAAAAAGACCGAACCATGTGGGGTAACACCCGGTGCAATGAAGTCGAACTGACCCTCTCGACTTTTAA
>JACEFZ010009532.1:182500-267500 GCA_014155875.1 Cepaea nemoralis
GGGGGGAATATGTTTATTAGTGGGAGGGGTGGGGGAGGTGTGGGATATGCGGGTGGATGAAGGATGTATGTGAGGATGAGGGGTGTGTGTTTGGCTGGGTGGTTTGGGTGCGTGTGGGTGGGAGGGTAGATGAGAGATGCACATGTTGATTGGTGGGTGGGTGATGTGTGGGTGTGAGTGGTTGATAGGTGAATACGTGAGTGGGTGGACGTTTGTAAGAGATGAGTGTATGGATGGGGGATGTGTGTGTGGGTGAGAAGATGTGTGTGAGCGGCGGATGTGTGTGGGTGGGGTATATGTGGATGGTGGGGTGTGTGTGGGTGGGAGGTGTGTGTTTTAAGATGATTAATGTGTTGGTGAGTGGGGATGTGTGTATGGGTGTGAGGATGTGTGTGAGTGTATGGGTGGTGAGATGTGTAGTTAAGGGATGTGTGATTGTGGATTGGAGATCGGGGGGGGGGGGGGTGGTTTGCGAGTGGGTGGGTGGAGGATGTGTGGGAGGGTGAGTGTGTATATGTTGGGGGTGGGTGGGGATGTGTGTGTATGTGGGTACGGGATGTGTGGTGGAGGAGATTGTGTAGGTGGGGGATGTGTGTAAGTGGGGGGGGTGTGGGTGGGTGCGGGTTTTGTGTGTGGGTAGGTGCGGGATATGTGAGTTGGCGGGAATATGTGTGTGTGGGTTTTGGATATGTGGTTGGGGGATGTGTGTTTGGCTGAGTGGTTGGGATGTGTGGGTGGGTGGTGGAGGATATGTGGGTTGGTGAGTGTTGGTAGGTTGTGGGATGGGTGGAGGATGTGTGCTTGTGGGTGGGGACATGTGTGAAGGTGGGGGATGTGTGGGTGGCTGATGGATGGGTGGATGCATTCATGTGTGCCTGGGTTTGTGTGTGTGTGTGTGGGTGGGGGATAAGTGTGGAGGGATGCATGGTGTGTAGGAAATGTGTGTGTGTGTGGGGGGAGATGATGTATGTGGGGGTGTGTGTGGGATGTGTTGGTTGGGGGTTTGTGGATGGATGGGGGCATGTATGTGCCTGTGGGTATGTGTGTGGTTGGGTGGTGGATGTGTGTGTGGGGGACATGCGGATGGATAGATGGGTGTGTGGGTGGGTGGGGGATTTGTCTTATAACATGGTAGCATGCATTGTTTATGTTTACAACATTCATTTGACAATGTTATTTTCCTATGTGAATGCATTATGCACTGATGAACGAAAGATGAGTGATTGGAAGGGCCGAATGTAAGATGGGCCTGCGTGCCCAATTTGTTTTTTGTTGTTTTGTTTTTTTGTTTTTTTTTTTGCATATCCTTTACAGGACATTGCTGTCAACAGGGGCATCTTTCAGCTGTATGTCGATTTCTTGGCAAGATTACGCTCAGTAGTTTGCCATTGCTTTCTTGAGGACATACATTACAAGTAACTCAGAAGTCGGAGTTGGTTCGCTTGATGGCGAGGCATACTGGTAATAGAGAAAGCTGGCCCACACGCACAAAGCAATCAGGCGCGGACACCGCTAAAGTTCAAAGGGAACGAACTGGAAGTAAGTGTCTGGACGCCGATATACTTTAAGAGTTGAAGCATTGCGAGAATTCTGAAAAATGGGATGATAAAGGACAGAGCGTAGTCGTTAGCAATTTCCCAACATTTTCTGAAACAAACTTTGTTCAGACACGATTTTAACCGTTTCGAATTCATTTTCTTCAGTAATTAAACCATTAACATCGTATTCGCAGTAATTATATCTCTGTGTTGCCATGGACAAACAGCACGGTATCGGTTTGATGGTTATCGGGAAAGAAAGTCAATAGCTTTGAAGATAGCAGTTTAGAACGGCACCGTAATTCGAGCCAATGTAAGCTAATAGAAGGCAAATAAAGTCGACCATTCAGCAAATTGACAGCACAGCGGGTACAGAACTCTGACAAATATAAGAATGGGCGGTCGATAAATGTTTAAGTGGAAACAAAATGAACTAGATAATGGTAGATGCGCTGGCGATAATAAGGAAGTAATATGGTGCATTTGTATTACAGAAAAATACAAGCAAATAAACAGCCTGGGCTTTAGATGATGGAATAGTATATTATTTGCGCAGATGACAGAATTTATAAAGTTTCTTCTTCTTCTTATTCCGCTTCTGCTGCTTCTGTTGCTTCTTCTTCTTCTTCTTCTTCTTCTTCTTCTTCTTCTTCTTCTTCTTCTTCTTCTTCTTCTTCTTCTTCTTCTTCTGGAAAAACCGACAAGGAGTGATAATGGAAGAATAGACAACTTGTCTAATGGAGTTATACTGGAAGAATAGACAACTTGTCTAATGGAGTTATACTGGAAGAATAGACAACTTGTCTAATAGAGTGATACTGGAAGAATAGACAACTTATCTAATGGAGTGATACTGGAAGAATAGACAACTTGTCTAATGGAGTGATACTGGAAGAATAGACAACTTGTCTAATGGAGTGATACTGGAAGAATAGACAACTTGTTTAATGGAGTGATACTGGAAGAATAGACAACTTGTCTAATGGAGTTATACTGGAAGAATAGACAACTTGTCTAATGGAGTGATACTGGAAGAATAGACAACTTGTCTAATGGAGTGATACGGGAAGAATAGACAACTTGTCTAATGGAGTGATACTGGAAGAATAGACAAGTTATCTAATAGAGTGATACTGGAAGAATAGACAACTTGTCTAATGGAGTGATGCTGGAAGAATAGACAACTTGTCTAATGGAGTGATACTGGAAGAATAGACAACTTGTTTAATGGAGTGATACTGGAAGAATAGACAACTTATCTAATGGAGTGATACTGGAAGAATAGACAACTTATCTAATGGAGTGATACTGGAAGAATAGACAACTTATCTAATGGAGTGATGCTGGAAGAATAGACAACTTGTTTAATGGAGTGATACTGGAAGAATAGACAACTTGTTTAATGGAGTGATACTGGAAGAATAGACAACTTGTTTAATGGAGTGATACTGGAAGAATAGACAACTTATCTAATGGAGTGATACTGGAAGAATAGACAACTTATCTAATGGAGTGATGCTGGAAGAATAGACAACTTGTCTAATGTGGTGACACTGGAAGAATAGACAACTTGTCTAATAGAGTGATACTGGAAGAATAGACAAGTTACCTAATAGAGTGATACTGGAAGAATAGACAACTTATCTAATGGAGTGATACTGGAAGAATAGACAACTTGTCTAATGGAGTGATACTGGAAGAATAGACAACTTGTCTAATGGAGTGATACTGGAAGAATAGACAACTTATCTAATGGAGTGATACTGGAAGAATAGACAACTTGTCTAATGGAGTGATACTGGAAGAATAGACAACTTATCTAATGGAGTGATACTGGAAGAATAGACAACTTGTCTAATGGAGTGATACTGGAAGAATAGACAACTTGTTTAATGGAGTGATACTGGAAGAATAGACAACTTGTTTAATGGAGTGATACTGGAAGAATAGACAACTTGTCTAATGGAGTGATATTTGAAGAATAGACAATTTGTCTAATGGAGTGATACTGGAAGAATAGACAACTTGTCTAATGGAGTGATACTGGAAGAATAGACAACTTGTCTAATGGAATGATACTGGAAGAATAGACAACTTGTTTAATGGAGTGATACTGGAAGAATAGACAACTTGTCTAATGGAGTGATATTTGAAGAATAGACAACTTGTCTAATGGAGTGATACTGGAAGAATAGACAACTTGTCTAATGGAATGATACTGGAAGAATAGACAACTTGTTTAATGGAGTGATACTGGAAGAATAGACAACTTGTCTAATGGAGTGATACTGGAAGAACAGATAACTTGTCCTTTGAAGTGATAATGGAAGAGTGGACAACTCATCTTTTGGAGTGAGGATAATTCAGATATTTGTTTCTGGACCCAGTACCAAAGCGCCATTTCCACGGGACTTTGCGTTTGCAAGCTACCAAATCGCCTGCAGCTAATTTCGAACCTTCATGCGGGATTGTGAGTCGAGTTCGCTATCCCCTAGCTGAAGTAATGAAGTACTGAACGAAATATTGCATTGAAAGTCACAAACACCCAATAAGTGATTCGGACCGATTGGTGTACGGAACATGCAAGTTTATCATCAGCAAGATATCCTGTCTCTATTACTGTCGTATGGAAACTGTCTATCATAGGCCAGATGTCCTGCCTATATCTTGAGTCCAACTATTTCCTGGTCTTCCACGTGTCCGCTTCCCCGTTACACCTTCCTTCGGTTCACGAGTGCATTTTTTTCGGAGACTCCTGAGGGTCGTCGCTGGAGCTACGGAATTCGTGCTTCGTGCGATGCTTTCCGCGATGCGGAAAGAGACTGAGCAATATGGGATAAAAACCCAGTGCGATGAAGTCGACCCTGTCGACTTTTAAGCGACTTTAAGAGACATGCAAGTAGGTAACTTTGCCAGAGTCTGAACTGAGATAGTGTTCAAACAGCTGGCGATTGCATTTATTTCTATGCACATATAGCTAATTACTTGCACAGTCTATGATTGCGGAAGCAGTTTAGCTATGTCTATGGAACATGATAACAGCGCATCTACCCATAAGACTTCAGATTTGCTGATTTTACAAATCTTATCTTCCAGCCTGTGGCTTGTGGCGTAGTTGATCATGTCTGTCTACAGCCTTCTGTCTCTTGTGCTGCGAATCATTTCTGATACTGACGTTCCTTCTTGCCATGATGTCAAACTGTCCAGCATCTTCTCTCTTGGTCTCCTCCTATCTCTCAGCCGCGCTGACCCGATCCGATTTAAATACATAAGAGCAATCAGATAGAATCTCCGTGCCTAGATTTCTTCACTCCTTCATGTCGCATCTTTATGTACGTGGCTAAGCACTGTCCCGATTCATGATCATCTAGTCCAGTGGTTCTCAACCTTTTTTGGCCCATGCACCCCTTCGCAATATGTTCAGAATGTCATTCCCCCCTTTCGTATTTCCTCCCTATAAATCCCCCCATCCCCCTCTTTTTTGCCCCTACACAGTATACGTAAAAGTGGAAGCTAAATTTAATAACACATACTAGAACAAGTCTATCAATCAAGCATGTGCCATGCCGGAAAGCGTGGGCAGTCATGACTCGCCATTTCACTCGATCACCAGCGTCGTGGATCAGCTCAGTGTTCCTGTCTCGTTCATGCTATGTGGCCAAGCCATCCAGGTATTTTCCTCTCGGTCTTCCTCTTGGTCTGTTCCCTTCGATCTTGCCAGTTGTCACTAAGTTCTACAATCCCTTCCTTCTCATAACATGTCCAAAATATTTTGACTGTCTACGCCTAATTTCTCTAATCAATTTACAATTTTAATTTGTCTCCCGTAGTACTTGGTCATTGGTTTTTCTGTCTGTCCATGGTATTCTTTGCATTTTCCTCAGAAACTACGTTTCTGCAGCCATCAGATGTTTTTCAGCTTGACTGCACATTGTCCAAGTTTCACATCCATATAAAAGAACCGGCTCTATGTATCCCCTCAACACTCTTTTTCTCGTTTCAATTGACATCTTTTTATTGGTCAGAATGTTTTTCATCTTGCTAAAGGCTACTTTCGCCATGGCGATTCTTGTTCTAATCTCTTCAAGGCGTCTCCCATCAGATGTTATAACTGTTCCGAGATAATTGTACCTATTCACTTGTTGAAGAATATTCCCATAGTCTTTAGGCGAAACATAATGTACTAGGCACTTTTAAAGAGGTAGTTTGCCGTTGCTTTCCTCTATGGCAGTAACCGTACTGGTCATTTGACCGCAGCCATTGACTCGAGAGAGAGCTCCTCTGCCTGCCGTCGTGAAACTTGAGACCATAACCAACCAATATCTGTCGGCTGTCCTCAAAATTTCATCCACCACCTGCCAAGTCTGTACGTCTACATTAAAACGTGATTTATGGGTCTACTTACGTTATAAAATGAATTTCAGAAGGGCGTGAAGTACAGAACCGTAAAGCATGGAGGGATTCCCCACAGGTTGAGAACCACTGATCTAGTGATTTGACTAGTTCAGGACATTGTTTCCATCATAGTCTTTCGAAATACTTCTCTATCTGTACCATCACGTCGGGGATGTTGTTGCAAAGATCTCAGTCGCCCCTGAAACCTTTGAAACCAGATGGATCTACCAGACTGTGGTTGGTTGGTTGGTTGGTTGGTTGGTTGGTTGGTTGGTTGGTTGGTTGGTTGGTTGGTTGGATGATTGGTTGCATGGATGGTTAGTTGGTTGATTGGATGGATGGATGCATGCATGCATGGATGGATGGTTGGTTGGTTGGTTGGATGGTTGAATTGTTGGTTGATTGGATGGTTGCATGGATTGTTGGATGGTTCATAGAGGAAAGTTAGCTTATGTTTTACTCTATCATAAGTCTGATGTCCTTCCACTATTACTGTCATGTGGAAACTGCCTACCATAAGCCAGATGTCCTACCTCTATTACTGCCATGTGGAAACTGCTTACCATAAGCCAGATGTCCTGCCTCTATTACTGCCATGTGGTAACTGCCTACCATAAGCAAGATGTTCTGCCTCTATTACTGCCATGTGGAAACTGCTTACCATAAGCAAGATGTTCTGCCTCTATTACTGCCATGTGGAAACTGCCTACCATAAGCAAGATGTTCTGCCTCTATTACTGCCATGTGGAAACTGCTTACCATAAGCCAGATGTCCCATCTCTATTACTGCCATGTGGAAACTGCCTACCATAAGCCAGATGTCCCATCTCTATTACTGCCATGTGGAAACTGCCTACCATAAGCCAGATATCCTGTCTCTATTACTGTCATGTGGAAACTGTCTGTCACATCTTGAGTCCACCTACCTCCTGGTCTTTACCGCGTCCGCGTACCCGGTAAGCCTCCCTCTAAAGTTATAATTTCCAGGCATTTATGTTTCTTCATATATCCAAAATATTTCTTGTTCCTTAGTTTTGTTTGTGATTCGTGATTTGTGAGGTTCATCATCAAAGCACTCCGGACTGGTGCATAGGTGCTTCTCTCTCCTCTTTAACACGTCCGCCAGTGTTTATCGACCTACAGTGTCAGTCCTGAGTTGGTTAATCAAATGTATACGGCCCTTGACTAAAAGGGATGGTGAGGGAGAGTGTTAAATATGTTGTAACAGGCTGAAGGAAGTAATGGAATGAATGAATGTGTGCATGAATTATGCATGAAGGAACGAGTCACGAATGGGTAGGATTGACGAATGCAAGTAAACAGATGCATTTGTGGATGAAGGAATGATTATATTAATTAATACGTAATTATTACGAGTGGGTAGGATTGATGACGAATGCAAATAAACAGAATGCATTTCTGGATGAAAGAATGATTTCATTAATTCTTCTTCTTCTTCTTTTCGTTCATCCGGAGTGTTTTTTCAGATGTGATTGCGGTGTGTCTGTTATGCGCCCTTGGGCCGAAACCCGTAGGCCAACATATCTGACTACAGAGTGCTTTTTTGTCCAGGTAGCATTCCTGGGAGACTCTCACTTTTGTGGTGCCATCTACAACCCAGCTGGCCAAGTTGGAACGGTCGAAGACAACGGTCATCCCTCAAAGGAAGGAAGGGACAGTCCATTGCATTTTCCGCCATCCAAGGTTGCTTCCATAGTTGCAGGGCCGACACATAGCGCCCTGATGCTGGGTTCACCGAGGGAATTGTCACGTCCTGCTCATGACTGCTTTAAATCCTCACTTCAATATATTGGTCATTTCGTTTGCCCCAGGCCATTCCCGAACAAACCAGACAGGTTTGCAGACGGTATCCACTCAGCGAGTTTTCGGACATGTGCTTGTCGTTGCGCCCGTCAGAGCTGTTCCAGGCACGACAGACATTCGGAAAACTACCTAGTCAGAGCTGTTCCGAAAAAGAGCGGCATTCGGAAACTAGGTAGTCAGAGCTGTTCCTAGCACGAGAGACATTCGGACGAGACATTTCACTCGGACGTAATTGCGTAGTGTCAATTTTTAGTTTGCCACCCGTAGGACGACACTTCCGACTTCCGGCGGGCATTTTTTAATGAGGTTAGCCTTCCTCTGGTTTCGAGGCACGTTGGACTGTTGTGATGTCGCCCACATCTCAGCTGGTCAAGATAGGACGATCAACGATATCGCGGTCGGCCCTCAAGGGAAGGCAGGGGCAGACCATGGGCATTCCCTCGCTATCCAAGGAGGCTTCCATAATTGCAGAGCCGGCACATATTGCTCTGAGACTGGGCTCACCCGAGGAGTTGCCACGTCCTGCTCATGGCTGCTTTAGTTCCTCACTTCCATGTGTTGGGCATCTCGCTTGCCACTGGTCGCTCAAGCACACACCAGGAGCGGTCAGACTGCGAGCGACATCCACTCGGTAAGCTTTTGCTTTTGACTTCGGACCACGCAATAGGTTCGCTCGCCGTGCGTTCCATTTCGCGTCATTGAGACGTTCTTCCACTTTTGTCTACACTCTCTATGAGTTAGATACAGACAGTTTTCGTAACCATTTCCTTCGACTGGGGCACTTTTCTGACTTTTTGTACTCGCTCACGAGGTAGGCTACATGTGCTGCCGGCTCAGCACCTTACCTTCGTGCAGCAGTGAACGAGAAACGGCCTGGCCCTCTCATCCGGGAATCTCTCATATCCCCCAGCTGAGAGCCTTTGAACATGTATCAGACCTGAGCATGTAGCTTGCTCAGTATCACGCCTCTATTTTTCGGTAGGTGGGTATCGGCCCGGCTCTCAGATCCGAGGGTTTGTGGCTTAGAGGCCACAGCCCTCGACAGGGAGCCTTAAGAGTTTTGTCCGGACCAAGAACTTCTGCCTTCGTGCACCTGATTTATATTTTTGACTGCTATCCTCAGTCTACCTGCATAGCAGCAGGTTGTGTCTCTCTTAGTCTGGTCCCTATCCCATAAGCTGTCCGATATGTAGTTTTTCATCCATCGGCAAGCAAATGGGGTCGATGGGATACGCAAGGCCCCCCCCCCCACCACCACGTCAAGGTGGAGACACATGGGGGGGGGGGGGGGAGATTTCGTTAATTAATACGTGAGTGAGAACGTGAAGGAGAAGAATCGATGAAACGGTGAATGCATCCTCCGGAGGTTGGTTGGTTGCTGGTTGGTAAATTAGTTCGTTGTTTAGTTAGTTTGTTAGTTAGTTTATTCGCTGGCTGACGGTCAGGTTGGTTGGTTGATAGGTTGATTGTTTGGTTGGTTAGTTCTTCAGTTGATTGGTTAGTGAATGCTCAGGAAGACTGATTTTTAAGTAAAATGCATTGGTGTGCTGGTCGCTGGAGCCCTGAAAAGGATGCACATCTATCGGAATGAAATTGATGAAAAGACTTTCCATTAGATCCGGTATCGAAGTACCATCTCCTTGTGTTAACGACAAAGTCGGTACTGCATTAGATTCAGTTTACATTTTCAAATGTGGAGATAACATCTCTTGTGTGCTAATGAAAATGTGACACAGTTTGCCAATCGTAAAGTCAATTTGGATAGTAAACTTTTGAAAATTAATCACAGAATAGCTTGAATAGCTTTTTTTTTTTTATTATTTCGAGGCTCCTATGACTGGCCATCGCAGACTTCCTTGATTGATAAAATTAAAATGAAATTGTCTATGATTATAAAAACAGCCGGTGTGTGTTGCATTTTTTTCTGATTGTTGTAGTAAGGGAAACAAATAATGAAAGACTAACCAGGGCAGTAGTGCAAACCACACTTGGTGCAAATAAATGGAAATAGACACAAAAAACTGAAGGACACAACATAACAATAAACAAGAAATCTGGTTAGTTCTTAGGCCGCTGGGTTTAAATCAGAACAAGGTACATTATTTAGGAATTCATAATGATGATTCGTGTTCGTTTATTGGAAGTGTTCAAAAGAAGCCACGGAAGGCAGGTGGTGGATGAAATTTTGAGGGCAGCCGACAGATATTTGTTGGTTATGGTCTCGAGTTTCGCGACGGCAAGCAGAGGATCTCTTTCGGGAGACAATGATTGCGGTCATCCGGCCAGTATGGTCACTGCCATAGAGGAAAGCAACGGCAAACTACCTCTTTGAAAGTGCCTAGGTTATTATGATTCGCTTAAAGACTGATCATCGCAAGACAGGGACAGAGACATTAAAATTAGGAACATGGAACGTTAGGACGTTAAACAACGACGGAAAATTAGAGAACATAACACAAGAAATTCAAATAGAAAAAATTAATATATTAGGTATGTGCGAAACGAGATGGACAGGAGCAGTCAAAATCATGGCTAGTGAAGATAAGTGAGGAGAAAACAACATGCACAGTGTTCTCCCTCTCAAATAAACCTCAGCAACCTAAGCTGGTATTGAATGGAAAAATATTGAGCCTTGAAGAAAATCCAAACTATCTAGGAGTCACCTTTGATCGTCGCCTGACATGGAAAACAGAGGTTGAGAAAAATCGAACAAGAGCAAGGCAGAGAATGGCAATCATGAAAAAGCTTGCTGGTACAACGTGGGGAGCAGATGAGAAAGTTCTCAAGAAGTTATATACTGGACGGGTGAGGCCAGTACTGGAATATGGCATTGCAGCTTGGGCAACAGCAGCTAAGTCAAACTTTAACAAAATAAGTAGAGTCCAAAACCAAGGAATGAGAATCATAACTGGAAGCCTGAAGACAACGCCTATTAATGAACTAGAAAAGATCACTTGTTTACAACCAATGCAGGACAGAAGAGATAGCAGAGCCCAGCAACAAGCAGAAAAATTTAAAAGATTGACAGACCACCTTATGTATAACAGGTTTAATGGTTTTGGAAAAGGAAGACTGAAGCGTAGAAACTTTGTAGAAACTGCAAAACGAAAGATTAGGGCAGATCCCATACTTAACATATCAACAGTCAAGCCCATTTACAATGCACACATCTTCCCAGCTTGGAGACAGCAGCAACTGCCTGAGATGATAGAAAACATTCCTGGTATTGAGAAAAAGAACACTCAGAATGAAACCGAAAGAAGAAAAATAACCCTAAACTACATAAAAGAACATTACCCAAGCAGCAATTGGACCCATGCATATACAGATGGATCAGCCAAAGATTCAATTAAAAATGGAGGAGGAGGAATTCTCCTTAATTAAAAAAATGGAGTGAAAAAAGCACATTCAATGGCAACTGGAAAATTTTCAAGTAACTTCAAAGCGGAGGTAGAGGCTCTGAAAACTGCAACAGAAATGCTCCTGATGGAGGAAAATAAAGAGAAGCAAATAGCTATCTTCACAGATGCAAAGTCAGCTGTCTCAATACTGAAGAGCAATAACAGCACAGAACTAACTGACCTAAGAGCAGCACTCCATGGTCTATGCCAGAAATCCAAAAAAAGTTGTAATACAGTGGATCCCATCACATTGCAGTATACCTGGAAACGAAGAGGCTGACAGACTGGCAAAAGAGGGCGGACAACTACCACAGCCTGACATAGACATAACCTATAATGAGGCAAAGAGGTTGATAAAAAGCACTTATAGAACCAAATGGGAATCAGAGCATCCAGGCCATCAGAAGGATGATGCATATTACAAACTCGACCGAAGAGAACAAGTATCAATCTTCAGACTCCGCACAGGACATAACAGGCTGAAATACCACTTGTTCAATAAACTAAAGATAGGAGATACCGATGAATGTAATTGTAGAACTGGAAAAATGACAGCAAAACATTTGCTGCAGGATTGCCCTACGTATGCAGAACAGAGAAAGATATTTTGGCCCACACCTGCTTCATTTGAGGACAAGCTCTATGGAGATATCAACAAGCTAAAGTTGACCGCAGCTTACTTAAACTACATACAGGTTTACATTTAAAGGTGCATGAAGACCCAGAGGCATGAAATGGAATATTGCTTGGATAGCAAATCCATTATGTGGAAAGTCCAAATCGAAAGCTCGCTGTGTGGGCTTCATAAAAGGTGGAAAAGTGTCCTAGTGGCACGAAATGGAATATTGCTTGGATAGCAAATCCATTACGAGGAAAGTCCGAATCAAAAGCCCATTGTGTGGGCTTCATAAAAGGTGGAAAAGTGTCCTAGTGGCACGAAATGAAATATTGCTTGGATAGCAAATCCATTACATGGAAAGTCCGAATCGACAGCTCACTGTGTGGATGTCATCTGCAGACTGCATACTTCTGGTTTCCGGAAGAACAGCCTATGGTGAACGGAAGGCCCAATATACGGAAGTGAGGCTAAGCAGCCATGTGCAGGACGTGACGATTCCTTGGGTGAGCCCAGTATCAGAGCGCTATGTATCGGCTCTGCAAGTATGGAAGCCTCCTTGGATGGCGGGGAATGCCCATGGTCTGCCCCTGCCTTCCCTTGAGGGCTGACCAGGATCTTTGGCTGTTCTATATGGACCAGCTGGGATGGTTGATAACACCACAGCAGTGAGAGTCAAACGTCCTAAGAAACCCCCGGGAAGGTTAACCCGGTCAACAAATGCCCGCAGAAGGCGGATGTGTCGGCCTAACGGCGCAAGAACGCAGCTCTGCTGTAAACAGGCACAACGCAATCACATCCGGAAAAAAAAACTCCGGATGAACGAAGAAGAAGAAGAAGATCCGGTATCGAAGTACCATCTCCTTGTGTTAACGACAAAGTCGGTACTGCATTAGATTCAGTTTACATTCTCAAATGTGGAGATAACATCTCTTGTGTGCTAATGAAAATGTGACACAGTTTGCCAATCGTAAAGTCAATTTGGATAGTAAACTTTTGAAAATTAATCACAGAATAGCTTCTTTTTTAAATTATTATTTCGAGGCTCCTATGACTGGCCATCGCAGACTTCCTTGATTGATAAAATTAAAATGAGATTGTCTATGATTAGAAAAACAGCCGGTGTGTGTTGCATTTTTTTCTGATTGTTGTAGTAAGGGAAACAAATAATGAAAGACTAACCAGGGCAGTAGTGCAAACCACACTTGGTGCAACTAAATGGAAATAGACACAAAAAATTGAAGGACACAACATAACAATAAACAAGAAATCTGGTTAGTTCTTAGGCCGCTGGGTTTAAATCAGAACAAGGTACATTATTTAGGAATTCATAATGATGATTCGTGTTCGTTTATTGGAAGTGTTCAAAAGAAGCCACGGAAGGCAGGTGGTGGATGAAATATTGAGGGCAGCCGACAGATATTTGTTGGTTATGGTCTCGAGTTTCGGGACGGCAAGCAGAGGATCTCTTTCGGGAGACAATGATTGCGGTCATCCGGCCAGTATGGTCACTGCCATAGAGGAAAGCAACGGCAAACTACCTCTTTGAAAGTGCCTAGGTTATTATGATTCGCTTAAAGACTGATCATAGCAAGACACGGACAGAGACATTAAAATTAGGAACATGGAACGTTAGGACGAGGAAAGCAACGGCAAACTACCTCTTTGAAAGTGCCTAGGTTATTATGATTCGCTTAAAGACTGATCATCGCAAGACAGGGACAGAGACATTAAAATTAGGAACATGGAACGTTAGGACGTTAAACAACGACGGAAAATTAGAGAACATAACACAAGAAATTCAAAGAGAAAAAATTAATATATTAGGTATGTGCGAAACGAGATGGACAGGAGCAGGCATCAAGATACATAAAGATTTTAAGATTATTTATTCTGGAGGTGAAGATCGACATAGGGGAGTGGCAATAATTTTGGACCGGAAAACATCAACGTCTGTTCAGGGATATTGGGCCGTGTCGGACAGAGTTCTACTAGTTAAATTGAGTGGCAGACCTTTTAACATAAATGTTATTCAGGTATATGCCTCAACAGGAGAGTCCAGTGAAGATAGTGTAGAGGAATTTTATAATGACATAGAGTCTGCCTTAAAGAAATGTAAAAATTCAGAAATAAACATCATAATAGGGGACTTCAATGCAAAAGTAGGAAATCAAGGGGATAGATACACAGTAAGAAACTATGGTTTAGGAGTAAGAAATGAAAGAAGATACAGACTCGTAGAGTGGGCAAAAGAACAGGAAATGATTGTAGGAAACACCTGGTTCAAGCAACACCCTAGAAGATTATGGACCTGGAGGAGTCCTGATAGCAGGATTAGAAACCAGATTGACTACATTCTCATTAGCAGAAGATTTAGAAACGCGCTAACAGTAGCAAAAACAGTTCCCAGTGCTGATTGTTATAGTGACCACAGATTACTCACAGGAACATTGAGGATAAAGTTGAAGAAAGTCAAGTATATAACAGGAAACACTAAATATGACTTGTGTACACTGAGTAATGACAAAGAAATACAAAACAAATTCAACATAGAAGTACAGAACAGATTTGAAATATTGTCTGATCTAGACATCCTATTCCAGGATGTGGATGATCAATGGGAAATGTTAAAGAATTCAATCAATGTGTCTGAAGAAACAACTATTCCAAAATTAAAGAAGGTGGGTCGTAAGAAATGGATGACTGAAGAAATTTTACACTTAATGGAAACAAGAAGACTCAACAAAAATAATCCTGCCAAATATGAAGAAATTCACAGACAAGTCAGAATATTATGTAGGAAGGCAAAAGAATCATGGCTTGAGGAAAAGTGCTTAGAAATTGAAAAACAACACAACAGTCAAAATACCAAATTACTGCACAAAAGAATTCAGGAACTTACTAATAAAAGAACAAGTACATCAACAGGCTGTCTAAAAACTAAAGATGGCAAAATCATAATAGAAAAAGATCAGATTCTACATGTATGGACAGATTATGTGAAAGACCTGTATAATGATAACAGAGAGGAACAGTATGCTATTAGATTTAATAATGAAGGACCATGACACATGCCTGTGGTCATTGGCATTAAGGTGAGTGGACGTACAATATAAACAGTTCACGAGATAAAATAGGGCGGATAGTAAGTCCCCCAGAGGGCGTAAATGAGAAGACAGTAATTGAAAGAGGGAGCTGAGAAGAAGTCAGCTGGCTAAAATAAAGGTGAGGCAGACAGTTGGAGCAGTGAGGTTGTGTGTTATGTGGGAGGCAATGTGGGGGATAGAATGGTTGAAAAGAGAGGGACAAAGACTGACGGAGGGCAGTTGATGTTTGGACTCCGAGCTGAGAGGGAGTTGAGTTTAGACCGGACCAGGAGAAGGTCGTGGTCTGAGAAAGTGAAGAATTGTGACGGAGTTCGGAAGATAACTCCGCACTGTGGGTTCCAGGGATAGTGAGTGGAATTCGAGACCCAGAGTGGGTTACTTTGAGTCGGGCCTAGAGAGAGGCTAGTATACCTGTCGTGTGGGACGAGATTTAGTAAGCCGTGAGAGTCAGTGTTATTCGAAGTGTTCCATTGGGATGGAGATATATTCTTAGAGAATTATTGTTCCTGGATTTATATGTTACATGTGTCTGTGTTAATTCAGAATTAAAGGAATATTATGTGCGCAAATTAACGCTTGTTCACTGACTGGTGTTTGGTTGGGATACATCTTGGTTAATCTGTTGTTTAACATCACATTTACAAGGACATACCCTAGACACAACCATAGCCACTCTATCTGTCACTCTGTCATCATTCACTTTGTGACAGACGATGAAGTGAGGGCTGTCCGATCTTGGACTTCGGTATATGGATTTACATCAGTTCGAATCAGTTCATTAAGCGCAACAACATGGTTTTCCAAGTTCAATCCGGGAAAAGCCAGTAGGCGAAGACAGGATTACAAACCACAGCTAATTCAAAACAAAGCCAGCACAGGTAAAACCATTGCCCACCCTGAGAGGGAGAGGGGACAGCGGGGTTTACTCACAGTACACAGACAAGGTTTTGCGCTGCTGATAGAGCTGTCTGGAGGACAGCGGACAATAAGTCGGCGCTGTTTAGGACAGGTGTTCACGAAAAATAGACAGGCGCCAAAGGTGAAGGTCAGGTGAACTTGTGGACAGCGAGTGTGTGTGTGTACGGCGTTTTCAGAGTTCGGCGCAGATAATAAGACGGAAAGGGGCGCCAGGGGAGTTACGAGGGTAATTCATGGTTAAAAACTCGCCAGGAGGAGGGGAGTTATAGGAGTAAAGTGTGGGGAACACACAAAGGTGACAATCCTTGCTCCACAGAAAAGTAAAAGTTTCTGCACGGATTATTGTGATAAAGAGAAACAGAGATGACCGGCGGGTTCAAGGCCGTGGACAATGGAAAGTTACTGAAAAATTGTCCAGAGTAGAACGAGATAAACACGTTGTTTTTCTACTGAAACTAGGATTTACGTTTAACGTCTTTGTGTGTGTGTGTCATCATCGGCAAACAAACCACAACAGTCATTCAGGTGCCGTCTTCGCAAGTATGAGCGCATTTCTTCACCAAAAAAGACTTGCAAAACGGATTTAAAGCGCGTGATCATTTTCTGCCATTCGTTGGTTTAACCTGGTCAGCAACAGTGAAACCATACTATCACTTCAAAGCGACAGTGACTACGCAGATAAACATTCATTGATTTTAAAGGTATTTTCGGCTCCCCAAAACGCAACGAAAACCCAATATTTCTGGCAAAACAAGAGCGTTCACATACATTATACAATCACAGGCCAACTCTACAGGGAGGATTACAAAAACGTTACGGACTGTGTAGAGACAAGGCGTTGGGATAATTATCATCATCTTCAACTTTTACGACAGTCGAAAATCGTGTCATCACGTCAACAAAAAGTGACAGTGCATCAGAACATTAATTCATTGTGGGAATCTAACGTCGTAATCTTTTCAAAACAGTAACGGACAGACATTTCCAGGCGATTTTCGGACACTATTAAAAACAAATTAAGGACTTTTGTAAGATTCTACCATCGCATTGGTGTCGGCAATCCTTGTTTGCTTCTGTTGTTCTCATCGTCCTAAGTATTGTTGTTGTGCGTTACGTAATTATTTGTATGTGGTCCAGTGTTCGTAATAAGTAGGATATTTTTGCATTGTTTCTCGAAATGCGGGAGACAGCGCAAAGGTGAAATTGTCTAGGTACATATTGTATGTTGTTGAGAGGCAGCTGACGAGTCAGTTTGTTTTGTGCTGTGGCATTGGGTCGTCTCGACATTATACACGGTGTCCAAGTGTCTATCGTCAGATATATGTACATTATTCATTTTATATTTGTTCTTTTTACTGTTCTCTCTTTACGGTTACATATGATATTTGATTTCTTTGGATATATGGCATTGTTGTAATTCTTATGTTAAAACAGCTTCTATCTAGATGGTATCTGTCAGTTTATATGATGCGCACGGTATGGTCTTTCATGGGCATGTTTATGTCAGTGGTTTTTATTTCTATGTAATCATCCGTCTGCGTTTCACCAGCCCATGCGTCTAGCGTCTAATAGTTGGCACTTTGTGTGGATCATTCATTTGTGTATGTATATGTATGTTTACAACTATTTCCAGGAATTGTTCTACAGTTATTTGATATATATATATATATATATATATATATATATATATATATATATATATATATATATATATATATATATATATATATATATATATATATATACGAGGGAGTATAGTTGATATTCCCACCTCACTACCTAGTGCTTATAGAGTGACTGGGTGAGTACAGAGTGATATTGTAGCACTACGGATTTACGTACACAGGGAGTGCGGGTGTACTTAGGGAAGTGACACAAAGACTAACAGCAGAGTCTGTACATTTATAGTTGGCTGATTCACAGCAACGTGTCCACAAGTACAAGATGCCTACTTTAATGGACTATATTGAAGCAGGTGAACGAATAGGCCTGAAGGGTAAAAAGTTACAGGAGTATGCCGAAGCAAAAGAACAAAAACAGATTGAAAGAGAGGAGAGGCATAATGAACGCGAGGCAAAACGTCTGCAGGAAGAAAAGGTAGCTGAAAACAAGCGTCTACAGGAAGAGAAAGAGACACAAGTGAAACTAGCTGAAATGGAAAACAAGCGTTTACAGGAAGAGAAAGAGACACAAATGAAAATGGAAATTGAGAAAGAGAAGATTAAGATGGAAGCAGAAATTGCACTTCGAAAATTAGAACTATCTTCGAAAGGTCAAAGTGAGGAAAACAGAAGACCTTCCCATCCCTCACAGCGACTAAAACTGCCATATTTTACGGACCGAGACAACCTTGAATCTTATTTGGATAGATTTCAAGCAAGTGCGAAAACTTTAGGCATCCCAGAAAACGAGTATGCGATGCGACTTGGCGAATTTCTTACGGGTAAGGCACTAGACACCATGTTCAATTTACCTGTAGAAGAAAGAAACAACTACACTATCTTACGTCAATGTTTGCTGACAAAGTTCCAACTAACTGAACATGGATATAGAACAAAGTTTAGACAGTTAGGGCCCGAGACAAATCAAGATTTCACAGATATTGTTAACACTGTAAAGAATACATTTAACAAATGGATGGAGCTTGCAGAAGTAGGGAAAGATTTTAATAAATTAGTAGATCTAATGTTAAGAGACAAGGTAGTATCTGCATGCAATTCTAATTTAGTGGCGTTCTTTGAGGAACGGAAGCCAAAGGACATAGACACAATGTCTCAGTTAGGGCAAAACTATATGACTGCACATCCTAACAGTTCTATTGGTAGAGAAATGACTGAGGAAATAGTCTGTGCAGCGTACACTAAACAGGACCAGAATCCAGTTATTAGACCAAGATCAAAAAGTGTAGACATCATAGGAAATGTTATAGGAGTTAAAGAGTGTACAGAAGAGGAAGTAGTTTATTGGGACCAAAAATATAGTGTAAGCAGTAATGAGGTAGTTACCACAAGAGAACCTAAATTAGAGAGTATAGCTGAGGTAGAAGAGGCACTTGAAGTAGACACAGGAACTCAGGACAAGGATAGTACAGCTGAGCAGATGAGAATGGATCCCAAATATAGTGCTAGTGGCTCCCAGAGACAAGATACTACTCTGAACAAATGTTCACAAGGGTGTAGGAGAGTAGAACATAGGCAGTCAAAGAAAGGTAGATGGTGCTTCGAGAGGAAGAACAATGTTCTCACTCGCCGCTTTTCAGATGGCGGAACTGCATGTGGGCAAGTAGTATTACCGTTAACACATAGCGACCGATATACTAGAACAGCTCAGGATAGGGCAGGTGCAGGGCACATAGGAGTAAGGCGGAAGCAGCATAGAGCAGGATGCCAGGTATATTGGCCAGGATTCAATAAAGAGTTCAGACTAAACAAAGACGCATGTGTAACAGTACAATATGCAGATAGGAAAGTTGAGTCAGGTCAAAAGAGTGTTCGCGACATTACTGACCCAGGGCTAGGGATAGCAAACAGATGTTGTAATTGTAGAGGTACCATGAGTCATGGGTACATGAAAGGTAGACACATCATCGACAGGAATCAGAGGTGGGTTGATGCTAGAAAAGAACCACCTGATATATGGTCGGTACACAAATAGCTTGTGTCTTCTTAAAGATATTAATAGACCTGTGGGTACATAAGTATAATGCTTTTCTATGATGTATTATTATTATGTGACGTATTAGTTCATGCATTCGTACACAAGATAGAAAGATGGTTGTATTTATGTGTGGGGAATATGGGAGTTACTACGAGTATTTGATATATTATTTAGGGTGGTAGCTAGAGTAAGTTGGATTGATACTTACGACTACCCAGGCAATGTGTCTGGATCACATATTTAATAAGTTTTAGTCTCCCAACATTTGAAAACGATGTTTTCTTTTGAGGGTGGGGTAGTGACACATGCCTGTGGTCATTGGCATTAAGGTGAGTGGCCGTACAATATAAACAGTTCACGAGATAAAATAGGGCGGATAGTAAGTCCCCCAGAGGGCGTAAATGAGAAGACAGTAATTGAAAGGGGGAGCTGAGAAGAAGTCAGCTGGCTAAAATAAAGGTGAGGCAGACAGTTGGAGCAGTGAGGTTGTGTGTTATGTGGGAGGCAATGTGGGGGATAGAATGGTTGAAAAGAGAGGGACAAAGACTGACGGAGGGCAGTTGATGTTTGGACTCCGAGCTGAGAGGGAGTTGAGTTTAGACCGGACCAGGAGAAGGTCGTGGTCTGAGAAAGTGAAGAATTGTGACGGAGTTCGGAAGATAACTCCGCACTGTGGGTTCCAGGGATAGTGAGTGGAATTCGAGACCCAGAGTGGGTTACTTTGAGTCGGGCCTAGAGAGAGGCTAGTATACCTGTCGTGTGGGACGAGATTTAGTAAGCCGTGAGAGTCAGTGTTATTCGAAGTGTTCCATTGGGATGGAGATATATTCTTAGAGAATTATTGTTCCTGGATTTATATGTTACATGTGTCTGTGTTAATTCAGAATTAAAGGAATATTATGTGCGCAAATTAACGCTTGTTCACTGACTGGTGTTTGGTTGGGATACATCTTGGTTAATCTGTTGTTTAACATCACATTTACAAGGACATACCCTAGACACAACCATAGCCACTCTATCTGTCACTCTGTCATCATTCACTTTGTGACAGACCAGAAATTTTAAAGATGGAGGTTCAAAATGTTCTTAAGCATATGAAAGCTGGCAAGGCCCCCGGTGCAGATAACATCACAACAGAAATCATTAAAGCTTTAGAAGAATTTGGACTAGAGCAAGTCACCAGACTGCTGAACACATTATATGATACTGGAGATATACCTTCTGAATTATGTAATTCTGTATTTATTGCAATCCCAAAGAAATCAGGAACCTTAGAATGTGATCAACATAGAACAATTAGTATAATGAGTCACATCACAAAGATTTTGTTACGAAATATCATGCAAAGAGTGAGGAAGAAAATACAACCTGAAATAGGGGAAGAACAATGCGGGTTTGTAGAAGGAAAGGGTACAGTAAATGCTGTGTATATGCTGCGAACAGTTATTGAACGTGCTTTAGAAGTAAACAAGGATATACATCTTTGCTTTATTGACTACACAAAGGCTTTTGATAGAGTTAGACATGTCAACATTGTGGAAATGCTTGCAGATCCACAAATTGATGGGAAAGACATTAGACTTATAAAAAACGTATATTGGAAACAACAAGCTGCCATAAGGATTGATAATGAAGTAGGACAATATCAACCTATTAAGAGAGGTGTTAGGCAGGGATGTGTAATGTATCCAGATCTTTCTTCCCTATACAGTGAAAATATTTTCAGAAATGTAGAAGACCTAAATGGAATCAGCATTGGAGGACAAAATATAAATAACATTAGATATGCAGATGATACAGTATTGATTGCAGACAATGCACAGGATCTGCAACAATTAGTAGACGCTGTTGTTGTACACAGTGAGCAGCTGGGTTGGAATTAATTTGTAGGAAGACACAGGTTATGGTCGTCACTAGGAAGAACGAAGTACCACAATGTAATATACAAGTAAATGGGAATATTCTTCAACAAGTGAATCGGTTCAATTATCTCGGAACAGTCATAACATCTGATGGCAGATGCCTTGAAGAGATTAGAACAAAAATCGCAATGACGAAAGTAGCCTTTAGCAAGATGAAAAACATTCTGACCAATAAAATGATGTCAATTGAAACGAGAAAAAGAGTGTTGAGGGGATACATAGAGCCTGTTCTTTTGTATGGATGTGAAACTTGGACAATGTGCAGTCAAGCTGAAAAACATCTGATGGCTGCAGAAATGTGGTTTCTGAGGAAAATGCAAAGAATACCATGGACAGATAGAAAAACCAATGACCAAGTACTACAAGAGACAAATGAAAATCGTAGATTGATTAGAGAAATTAGACGTAGATAGTCAAAATTTTTTGGACATGTTATGAGAAGAAATGGACTGGAGAACTTAGTGACAGCTGGCAAGATCGAAGGGAACAGACCAAGAGGAAGACCGAGAGGAAAATACCTGGATGGCTTGGCCACATGGCATGGACGAGACAGGAACACTGAACTGATCCACGACTCTGGTGATCGAGTGAAATGGCGAATCATGACCGCCCACGCTTTCCGGCATGGCACATGATTGATTGATTGAATGATCGTTCTGGTGTGTGTGCGTGGCATTATGTGGTATATACAAATGTAGGAAGTAAGTGAATGTGTGAGTGGGTGAACGAATGGGGAGAGTGATAAATTAGATGTATCAGGCTGAAGTAAGTAATGGAATAAATGAATGTGTACATGAATAATGCACGAAGGAACGAGTCGCGAGTGGGTGGGATTTACGAATGCAAATAAAACGAGTGCATTTGTGGATGACGGAATAATTAAGTTAATTAATACGTGAATGAGAAAGCGAAAAATGGATGGAAAAAAAATAATTAATGTTCCGGAGATAGGTTGGTTGGTGGATTGGTGGGTGGGTAGATTGTTTCGTTGACTGATTGGTTGGTGGGTTAGTTGATTGGTTGTGGTTTGGTTGATTGCTTGGTGGGTTGGTCGGTCGGTCGGTCGGTTGGTTGGTTGGTCGTTGGAGCTGTGCAGCTATGGGAATGAGGTGGATGAAAATACTTTCCTCCAGACCCGATATCGAAGTGCCACCTCCACGGGGATCGTACTGCGGATCTCTCAACGCCCTTAGAACCTCATAAGCCCACGTGATCTGCTAGAATGCTGAGCTTCCCTGTACAGAGATGGCAGTTAAGTGTTTGTTAACAATCACTTGCAATAACGTTACTTTGGCTGTCATCTTGTGTTAATGACAAAGTCGGCACTGCATTAGATTCACATTTGGAGATAAAATCTATCGGCTGCTAATGAAAGTGTGACACTGTTAGCGAATCTTAAAGTCTATTTCAACAGTAAACGTTTGAAAATGAATAACAGAAGCAATTTGTTTAAAGGATCTCCATGACTGGCTGTCGCTGATTGCATTGATTGGGAAAATTAAAATGAGACTGGTTATGATTAGAACGACAGCCGGTTTGTGTTGCATTCTTTTTCTGATTGGCTGGAGTGAACGAAACAAACAATGAAAGACGTACTGGGGTAGTCGTACAACCCACGCCTGGTGAGACTAAATGGAAATAGACACACACAAAAATTAAAAGACACAAAATAAAAATAAATAAAAAAGTAGGTTTGTTAGTTCATTGACCGGCTGGTTTAGATCGGAACAATGTTCATGGTGCGGGAATTCATAATGATGGTTCTGGAGTGTGAGCATGGCATGAATGTGGTACGTGCAAATATAGGAAGTGAGTGAATGGGTGAGGGGGAGAACGGATGGTGAGAGCTATACATTGGTTGTAACAGGCTTAAGGAAGTAATGGAATGAATGAAGGTGTGCATGAATAATGCATGAAGGGAGAGTCTCGAGTGGGTACGATTGACGAATGCAAATAAAAGAGTGGATTTGTGGATGAAGGAATAATTAAGTTAATTAATACATGAATGAGAAAGAGAAAAATGGACGAAATAATGAATTAATATTCCAGAGATTGGATGGTTTGTTGGTTGGTTGGTCGATCGTTTGGTTGGTCGGTCGGTTGGTTGATTGCTTGGTTGGTCGTTGGAGCCCTGAGAAGGATGTGCAGCTATCGGAATGACGTGGATGAAAATACTTTCCTCCAGACCCGGTATCGAAGTGCCACCTCCACGGGGATCGTACTGCGGATCTCTCAACCCCCTTTGAACCTCATAAGCCCACGTGATCTGCTAGACTGCTGAGCGTTCCTGTACAGAGATGGCAGTTAAGTGTTTGTTAACAATCAACCACTTTCAATAATGTTACTTTGGCTGCCATCTTGTGTTAATGACAAAGTCGACACTGCATTAGATTCAGTTTACATTCTCACATTTGGAGATACGAGCTATCGTCTGCTAATGAAAATGTGACACCGTTCGCCAATCGTAAAGTAAATTTGGGCAGTAACTTTTTGAAAATGAACCACAGAAACGATTTTTCTTGTCAGGCTCTCCATGACTGGTTGTTGCAGACTTCCTTGATTGGTAAAATTTAAATGGGATTGGCTATGATTACAACTACAGCCGGTGCGTGTTGCATTTTTTTCTGATTGCTGGAGTAGACGAAACAATTAATGAAAGACTAGCTGGGCAATAGTGCACCCAACACATGACATGACTAAACAGAAATAGACCCAAAATAAAAAATAAAAATTGAAGGACGCACAATAAAAATAAATAAAACAGAAGTTTCGTTAGTTCATTGGCCGTCGGGTTTAGACCGGAACAATGTTCATGGTGCAGGAATTCATAATGATGGTTCTGGGGTGTGAGCGTGGCATGAATGTGGTACATGCAAATATAGGAAGTGAGTGAATGTGTGAGTCGGTGAACGGGTGGTGAGAGTGAGACATTGGTTTTAACAGGCTGAAGGAAGTAATGGAATGAATTAATGTGTGCATGAATAATGCATGAAGGAACGAGTCACGAGTGGATAAGATTGACAAATGTAAATAAAAAAAGTGTTTTTTGTTGATGGAGGAATAATTAAATTAATTAATACGTGAATGAGAACGTGGAGGAGAAGAATCGATGAAAAAGTGAATTCATCATCCGGAGGTTTGTTGGTTGGCTGGCTGGCTGGCTATTTGGTTGGTAAGGTAGCTTTTTGGTTAGTTAGTTCGTTGGCTGGTTGGTTGATAAGTTGGTTGGTTGGTTGATAGGTTGGTTGGTTGGTTGGTTGGTTGGTTGGTTGGTTGGTCAGTGAATGCTCAGGAAGACTATGTTTTAAGTCATTGGTGTGCTGGTCGTTGGGGCCCTGAAAATGTTGCTCACTGTGGGAATGAGGTTGATAAAAAGATGTTCCTCTATATCCTGTATCGAAGTACATCTCCACGAGGATTGCCTTGCACAGTTTTCGGTCGGCCCTTGAACCCCATAAATGTTCGATCTGCAATGACTGCTGAGCGTCCCTATACATTGATGACAGTTACTTTTGTTTGTCTTCATAATCAATCACCTGCAATAATTGTTACTTTGGCTGCCATCTTGTGTTATGGTGCAGAATGTGGCTTAGATATTGACATCCAAAATAAATTAAAACTATAATTTGCAGTAGAAAGGAAAGGTCATCAATGAACATCACAGTAAACAGGTAGAATCTAGAACAAGTAACAAGTTTCTCCTGTCTTGGACATATAATAACAGATGAAGGCAGAAGTGAAATAGAAATCAAAAAGAGAAGAGGAATGGCCAGCTGTCAGCAGCATGAAATCAGTATTTACATCTAGAGAGATTAACAACGCATTAAAATGAGAATTGTCAAATGCTACGTATATTCAACGCTACTGTATGGCGCGGAAACCTGGACATTGAACAAGCAACTAGAAGTCGAATAGAGGCCCTGGAGATGTAGATATACAGAAGAATATATCGTATTTCATGGAACCAAAAACAATAAAATTCAGAGGTTCTAGAAAAACTGGGAATGAAAAGAAATTTTATGAAAGAAATAAAAGTGTGGCCAAGTAAAATATTTCGGCCACGTTAAAAGACAAAACACTCTTATATAACTATACTGGAGGGCAAGATTGAGGGCAGTCGAGTAAGAGGTTGACAACGATACAAGTGGGCGGATAACATCAAGAGATGGACGAATATCAGCCTGACAGAATGTACAGTCAAGGCAGGAGACAGACACTGTTGGAGATCCATTGCAGCCAACCTTCATTGTGGAGACGGCAAAGTCGGCACTGCGTTAGATTCAGTTGACATTATCAAATTTGGATATAAAATCTCTCGGCTGCTAATGACAATGTGATACAGTTCGCCAATCGTAAAGTCAATTTGTACAGTAAACTTTTGAAAATGAATCACAGAAGAGATTTCTTTTTCTTTTTTTCTTTTTTTCTTTTTTTTTTTTTTTGATTTCAGGCTCTACGTCGCAGAATTCCTTGATTGGTAAAATTAAAATGAGAGTGGCTATGATCAGAACGACAGCCGGTGTGTGTGTTGCATTTTTTCTGATTGCTGGAGTAAACGAAACAAATATTGAAAGACTGAGGCAATATGCAACCCACGCTTGATTGAACTAAATGGAAATAGACACACAAACTGAAAGACACAAAATAAAAATAAATAAAAAAATAAGGTTTGTTAATTCAATGGCCGTCGGGTTTTAGATCGGAACAAGGTACATGGTGCGGGAATTCATAATGATGGTTCTGAAGTGTGAGCGTGGCATTAGTGTGGTGGTGATGGTAGTAATGGAATGAATGAATGTGTGCATGAATATTTCATGAAGGAAGAGTCTCGAGTGGGTTGGATTGACGAATGTAAATAAAAAGAGAGCATCTGTGGATGAAGGAATAATTAAGTTAATTAATGAGTGAATGAGAAAGAGACAAATGGATGAAAAAACAAATTTATGTTACGGAGATTGGTTGGTTAGTTGGCTGGTTGTATGGATGGTTGGTCATTGGTTGGTTGGATGGTTGGTTGGTTGGTTTTGCTAAGAATTATCATGCACAGAATTAGGAAGAAAATACAGCCCGAAATAGCAGAAGAACAATGTGGGTTTGTAGAAAGCAAGGATACAGTAAATGTTGTATATATGCTGAGAACATTAGCTGAACATTCTATAGAAGTAAACAAAGACTTACATCTTTGCTTTATTGACTACACAAAGGTTTCCGATAAAGTAAGAGATGGCAACATGATGGATATGCTTGTAGATCTACAAATTGATGGGACAGACCTTAGACTCATAAAAGCATATATTGGAAACAACAAGCTGCCATAAAGAGTGATAATGAAGTAGGTCATAATCAACCTATTAAGAGAGACTTGAGACAAGGACGTGTAATGTCTCCAGATCTTTTTTCCCTGTACAGTGAAAATATTTTCAGAAATGTTGACGATATGAAATGAATCATCATAAGGGGACATAACATCAATAACATTAGATATACAGATGATATATTAGTTATTGCAGGCAATTAGCAGGATCTACAACATTTAATAGATGTGATTGTTGCACACGGTGAGCAACTTGGGTTAGAATTAAATTGTAAGAAGACACAGATATGGTCGTCACTAAGAAGAAGGAAATACCACAGCGTAATATACAAGTAAATGGGAATATCCTTAAACAAAGTGCATCGGTACAATTATATCGAAACACTCATAACATCTAACTAATAAAGAGATGTCGTCTGCAATGAGAAAAAGAGTGTTGAGGTGCTACATAGAACCTGTGCCTTTGTATGGATGTGAAGCGAGAGCAATGAGCAGACACGCTGGAAAACATCTGATGGCTGTGGAAATGTGATTTCTGAGGAAAATGCTCGGTATACCGTGGACAGACAGAAAAACCAATGACCAAGTCCTAAAAGAAACAAATGAAAATCGTAAACTGATAAGAGAAATTAGAAGTGGACAATCAAAATTGTTTGGTCACGCTATGAGAAGAAATTAGTTGGAGAAATTGGTGACAACTGGCAAGATCGAGGGGAAGAGAACAAGGGAGGGGAGCAAGAAGTAAATACCTGGATGGCTTGGCCACGTTGTATGGTCGAAACAAGAACACTGAGCTAATCCACGACTCTGATGATCGAGTGAGATGGCAAAACATGACCGCCCACGCTTACCGGCATGGCACATGATGATGATGATGATGATGATGATGATGATGATGATGGCTGGTTGGTTGGTTGGATGGCTGGATGGTTTGTTGGTTCGTTGGATGGCTGGATGGTGGGTTGGTTGGTTGGATGGATGGATGGTTGGTCGGTTGGATGGATGATTGGTTGGTTGGATGACTGGATGGTTTGTTGGTTGGTTGGATGGCTGGATGGTTTGTTGGTTGGTTGGATGACTGGATGGTTGGTTGGTTGATTGGATGGATGGATGGTTGGTTGGTTGGTTGGTTGGATGGATGGTTGGTTAGTAGGATGGCTGGGTGGTTGGTTGGTTGGTTGGCTGGATGGATGGATGGATGGGTGGTTGGTTGGTTGGATAGCTAGATGCTTGGTTGGTTGGTTGGTTGGATGGCTGGATGGTTGGTTGGTTGTTTGGATGGATGGATGGTTGGTTGGTTGGTTGGTTAGATGGATGGATGGTTGGTTGGTTGGGTGGTTGGTTGGTTGGTTGGTTGGGTGGTTGGTTGGTTGGTTGGTTGGATAGATGGCTGGTTAGTTGGTTGGTTGGTTGGATAGATGGCTGGGTTGATGGTTGGTTGGATGGATGGATGGCTGGGTGGTTGGTTTTTTGGTTGGTTGGATGGATGGCTGGGTGGTTGGTTGGTTGGATGGATGGATGGATGGTTGGTTGGTTTGTTGGATGGATGGATGGCTGGTTGGTTGGTTGGATAGCTAGATGCTTGGTTTGTTGGTTGGTTGGATGGCTGGATGGTTGATTGGTTGGTTGGATGGATGGATGGTTGGTTGGTTGGATGGATGATAGGTTGGTTGGATAGCTGGGTGGTTGGTTTGTAGTATGGTCGTTTAATTGGTTGGATAGTTGTTTAGTTGAATGGATGGTTGGATGGTTGGTTGAATGGTTGGTTGGTGGGTTGGTTGAACAGTTGGTGCATTGATTGGTTATTTGGTTGAATGGATGAATGGATGGTGGTTGGATGGCTAGACGATTGTTTGGTTGTATGGTTGGATGGTTGGTTGAACGGTTGGTTGGTTGGATGGCTTAATGGCTGGTTAGTTGTATGATTGGATGGGTGTTTGGATGGATGGCTGGATGGTTGGATGGATGGTTGGTTTGGTGGTTGGTTGGGTGGTTGGTTGATTGGATGGATGGATGTTTGGTTGGTTGTTTGGATGTTGGATGGTTGGTTTGCTAGTTGGATAGTTGGTTGGTTGTTTAGTTGGTTGGCTGGTTGGTTGGCTGGATGTTTGATTGGTTGTATGATTGGATGGTTTGTTCGATGACTGGCGATGACTGACAAGATCAGATAAAGAATAGGCAGTGGCTTTGACAGTGACATACATGGACAGATGGTGCTTCTCTTATCCGTGTTTTATCTTCTCTCTCTCTCTCTCTCTCTCTCTCTCTCTCTCTCTCTCTCTCTCTCTCTCTCTCTCTCTCTCTCTAATGCATATCTTTTATATTGTTATTGTTGTTCTCGGTTATCTTCAAGTGATATATGGATGAAATAATGTATGAAAGAGAGTAATAGAAGGGCAGAATGTTAGACGGGCTTGCTTGTCCAATTCTTAACCCTTTAAAAATAAAGCTTGCTCTCTCTCTCTCTCTCTCTCTCTCTCTCTCTCTCTCTCTCTCTCTCTCTCTCTTTCTCTCTCTCCCTCTCTCTCCCTCCCTCTCTCTCTCTCTCTGTCTCTCTCTCTCTCTCTCGCGCGCGCGCGCGCTCGCTCGCTCTGTGAGTTATAGGCAAATGACTTCAGTTATGCAATTACCAGACTATGTGTGTCGTATTCATTCATATTCATCGCCATCGTCATTTCCTCACCTCTGGATTCACTGGTATGTGTTTAGTTCTCGCCATGCCCTCCACTTTGTGACTCTGTCATACCATTTTAATTCTTCTGTTCTGTGCAGCCGAATTGTGCAATCTCTATGTATCACTGATATCTCATGGAGAAACAGTGTATTCAGAATTATTATAATACTATTTCCTGTGGACAATGCTGAGCGAACAACTCATCATACAAAGCAAAGAGACGACAATAATTGTGCGTAATTTTATTATTACATCCTTCTCCCAAGTTCCACAGATAAATTCCCCTAAGAATCTGCCCGTTTTCCCCCACTCAATGATGAGTTTAATGTCAACGCCCTTGTTTTCACCACTCCAAAACGGCACTCGTGTGTTTAGAATAGGCAGGGTTCAACGAAGCGCAAATACAAGCTAGAATAATCCTAGTAACAAGCTGGGAACAGCAATTAACGCAGTTATTTCCTCATCAACAAGAGTTAAGTGAATCAGTGCGGGGCTGTTCCCCTTCGATGCGTTTATAATAACCTCATGATTGTATGGTGGCCATGTGAATGGTGCACTGGACTATCGGCTCAGATATCCGCGTTCAATACCCAGGCGAGGAGGCTTTGTTTCCCGTGATTCCCTGGGAGTTTGGGGAAGTGAGTACCAGAGATTACTCTAGAAAGGGCACGATGTTAGACAGAGAGCTGTTCACCTCACTTTATAGTGACGTGACCTAGTGAATGTGAAAACATTCCACTTTACATTGATATGTCATTGATTGATCCATGGACTGAATAATTTATTGGATTTAAGGACAATTAGTAAACAGGCGAAAAAATCCATAGAAGCCTTGGGGATGCGTTTTATAGAAGAATGCTGAAAATTAATTGAACAGCCAAAATGAGCAATATGTACATTTTGAGGGAAGCTGAGTCGCAAAGATAACTTATCACAAACACCAAAAAGAGGCAGTCATTATTGTTGTTGTTTTTTGTTTTTTTGGCCACATTATGAGAAGACAAAAACTGGAACATGTGACAACCGAAAATATTTGCAGAAAGATAGGGGAAGACAGCGGGATAAGATTCTTGACAGTCTTGTGTCATGCACGGAAGGGAGTCAACACATTAATTGATCCATGCCGTCGGAGATCGCAATTTGTGCAGAGGCATGATCGTCCACCCCAGCCGGCAAGGCACTGTATGATGAAGAAGGACAACCACTGTCGCTGTCTGGTAGCGCTGTGGCTAGCACGCCTTCCTGTCGGCTCATGTGTTCGAATCCTTACCAAGGCGATTTGTGTTTTAAACTGACCAGGCTGACTCAACTTAACATGGGTACGAGGAGACGTCATGGGAGATCAAGGCAGCCGCTGTGATATTGACCACATCTCCCGTACAGTACCGAGTTGTCTATAAAATATGGCGCAACGTAGTGGTAACAGCTCCCCCGTGGAGCTAGAATGAGAGGAGGCCTCCGATCATCAGAAGTGGATCCCCCTCGGAGAATGTTTCGGTCTCTTTACCTCCATTACAACGTATAGCCAATATGTCTCAAGGCGTGTGTAAGGGCCCTTTACAACGTGACTTTTACATACAGGATACAACTTGACTTTTACATGCGGGAAACAACTTGACTTTTACATGCAGGATACAACTTGATTCTTACATGCAGGATACAACATGACTTTTACATGCTGGATACAACTTGAGTTTTACATAAGGATACAACTTGACTTTTACATACAGGGTACAGCTTAATTTGTTTTGACATACATGATACAACTTGACTTTTACATAGAGGATACATTTTGAATTTTACACACAGGAAACAATTTGACTTTTATGTACAGAGAACTCCTTGACTTTTACATGCAAGATATATATTGACTTTTACCTACGGGACACAAAGAAAGACTTAAGCACCAACTTGTCAGGCTCCACAGAACCAATGTCGCAGGGTAGGCTATTTTATCTCAGTTACACACATAACATGTATACAAACAAGCAGCTGATAGACGCATACACGCTACTTTATAGTTGCATTAGACGGATTTGTGTGTGTGAATTAGCGCCGGCTCCGTGGCCAAAGGCTTGCGAACGAGGTTCGTGAGCCGGGTAACAGGCGTTCGAATCTCAGCCGCGACCGATTTGTGCAGCAGACCGTGTCGAGTTGTCTTATAACGTGCTGGTATGGGAGCCGGTCGTTCAGAAAGCAAAGGCAAACTACTGAACGTAAAAACTTGCCTAGTACATCAACAGCAACTGAAAAATGCTGGTGTTGACTGCAACGTCCTGCAAGGGATATGCAACATTTAAGAAGAAAAAAATTACCAGTGTCCCTCGCCATCAGACGAACCCACTCCAACTGCAGAGATACGTGCAGTTTACGTCCCCATGTCAAGGTTGAGAAGTCAATATTTTAGTCCAACTGACCGGTGATGGGGTTGAACCCCCTACCTCAGCATCAGCACACCGGATGTTTAGGAACGAGTGTTCTTATCCATTCGGCCATTCCGACCTCCGGATAGACGCTTTATTCGTCCCAACGGTACCATAAGTGCACAGAGATGCGTATTGCAGTAAGGACGGGGCGGCCATGAGGGGCTGGGGTGGTTGATTTAAATTACTTTTGGGACTAGAGTGCCGTGTTTGGAGCTGGAAAAGCGGAAATTTGGTGATTTTATTTTTGTTCCATTTCTATTCTTGTTGTAATTACCTGTCGCTTGGAGCATGTTAAATACTTAGAACTGGAAATTATCAACTGCTGCAGATTCTGTTCGTTGTCTGCAGTTAATTCCATATCATCTTCGTATCTTATACAGTTGCTGATTTTAATTCTTGAACGATTCCTTTCATATCTTGTAAACTTCTCATAATATTATCTTTATACGTGGGGGAAACAGGATCTGGAGTCATTACATATAATATCGCACATTTCACCTCAATGACGGGTGTTCACATATTTACATTTCATTGTCAGGTTTTATGACAGCAGCTTTTCAGTGTATTGTCTTTACAAATCTAGCATCAATTTAGAGACATGTAAGCTTTTTCGTCAAGCTGATATGTTTTACTGTATCGAAAGCCATTGTACAGTCAATGAAGAAAGATGCGATCGTATGTTTACTTCTAATAATCGCTCTATTCATGTTCTCAGATAATGCTCAAATTGTATCCTTGTCTTCTACAAACCCATCTTGTCCTTATTCCTAGTTGTTTTCTTTTTAAACTATTACATAATGTTTCTTGGGAAAATCTGTGTGGTGTGAGACCATTTCAGAACATCCGCGTCGATGGAGATTCGAACACTTGATCAACAAACCGACAGACTAACGACTCCCTTATATATATAATGTGCCATGCCGGAAAACGTGGGCGGTCATGACTCGCAATTTCACTCGATCACCAGAGTCATGGATCAGCTCAGTGTTCCTGTCTCGTCCATGCCATGCGGCCAAGCCATCCAGGTATTTACTTCTCGGTCTTCCCCTTGGTATGTTCCCTTCGATCTTGCCAATTGTCACTAGGTTCTCCAATCCATTTCTACTCATAACATGTCCAAAAACTTTTGGCTCTCTACGTCTAATTTCTCTAATCAATTTACGATTTTCATTTGTCTCCTGTAGTACTTGGTCATTTGGGGGGTTTTTTTGTCTGTCCATGGTATTCTGTTCATATTCCTCAGAAACCACATTTCTCCAGCCATTACATGTTTTTCAGCTTGACTGCTCATTGTCCAAGTTTCACATCCATACAAAAGAACAAGCTCTATGTAGCACCTCAACACTCTTTTTCTCGTTTCAATTGACATTTTTTGTTTATTGGTCAGTATGTTTTTCATCTTGCTAAAGACTACTTTCGTCATGGCGATTTTTGTTCTAATCTCTTCAAGGCATCACCCATCAGATGTTATGACTGTTCCGAGATAATTGTACCGATTCACTTGTTGAAGAATATTCCCATTTACTTGTATATTACATTGTGGTATTTCGTTCTTCCTAGTGACGACAATAATCTGTGTCTTTTTACAATTGTATTCTAACCCCAGTTGTTCACTGTGTTAAACAACCGCATCTACTAATTGTTGCAGATCCTGCTCATTGTCTGCAATCAATACTGTATCATCTGCATATCTAATGTTATTGATGTTTCATCCTCTAATGCTGATTCCATTTATATCTTCCACATTTCTGAAAATATTTTCACTGTGTCCGGAAAAAAGATCTGGAGACATTACACATCCCTGCCTTACACATCTCTTAATATGCTGATATTGTCCCACTTCATTATCAATCCTTATGGCAGCTTGTTGTTTCCAGTATATGTTTTTTTTAATAAGTCTAATGTCTTTCCCATCAATTTGTAGATCTGCAAGCATATCCACAATGTTGACATGTCTAACTCTATCAAAAGTCTTTGTGTAGTAAATAAAGCAAAGATGTATATCCTTGTTTACTTCTATAGCACGTTCAATAACTGTTCGCAGCATATACACAGCATTTACTGTACACTTTCCTTCTATAAACCCACATTGTTCTTCACCTATTTCAGGTTATATTTTCTTCCTCGCTCTTTGCATGATAATTCGTAGCAAAATCTTTGTGATGTGACTCATTATACTAATTGTTCTATGTTGATCGCATTCCAAGGCTCCTGATTTCTTTGGGATTGCAATAAATACAGAGTTACATAATTCAGAAGGTATATCTCCAGTATCATATAATGTGTTCAGCAGTCTGGTAATTTGATCTACTCCATATTCTTCTAAAGCTTTAATCATTTCTGTTGTGATGTTATCTGCACCGGGGGTCTTGCCAGCTTTCATATATTTAAGAACATTTCGAACCTCCATCTTCAAAATTGGCGGTCCTTCATTATTAGATCGAATATCATACTGTTCCTCTCTATTATCATCATAAAGGTTTTTCACATAATCTGGCCATATATGTATAATCTGATATTTTCTTTTCTATTATGATTTTTCCATCTCTAGTTTTTAGACAGCCTGCTGATGTACTTGTTCTTTTATTAGTAAGTTCCTGAATTCTTTTGTGCACTAATTTGGTATTTTGACTGTTGTGTTGTTTTTCAATTTCTAAGCAATTTTTCTCAAACCATGCTTCTTTTGCCTTCTTACATAATATTCTGACTTGTCTGTGAATTTCTTCATATTTGGCAGAATTATTTTTGTTGAGTCTTCTTGTTTCCATTAGTTGTAAAATTTCTTCAGTCATTCATTTCTTACGACCCAATTCTTTAATTTTGGAATTGTTGTTTCTGCAGCCAAACTGATTGAATTCTTCAACATTTCCCATTGATCATCCACATCCTGGAATAATATCTCTAGATTAGACAATATATCAAATCTGTTCTGTACTTCTTAATTGAATTTGTTTTGTATTTCCTTGTCATTACTCAATGTACACAAATCATATTTAGTGTTTCCTGTCATATACTTGACTTTCTTTAACTTTATCCCCAATGTTCCTTTAAGTAATCTGTAGTCACTATAAAAATCAGTACTGGGGACTGTTTTTGCTATTGTTAACGCATTTCTAAATCTTCTGCTAATAATATATGTAATCAATTTGGTTTCTAATCCTGCTATCAGGACTCCTCCGCGTCCATAATCTTCTAGGGTTTTGCTTAAACCAGGTGTTTCCAGCAATCATTTCCTGCTCTTTTGCCCACTCTACAAGTCTGTATCCTATTTCATTTATCTCTCCTATACCATACTTTCCTACTGTGTATCTATCACCTTGAGTTCCTACTTTTACATTGAAGTAACATATTATGATTTTTACATTTCTTTAAAGCACACTCTGTGTCATTATAAAATTCCTCTACCCTATCTTCACCGGATTCTCCTGTTGGGGCATATACTTGAACAGCATTTATGCTAAAAGGTCTGCCGTTTAATTAACTAGTAGAACTCTGTCTGACACGGCCCAATATCCTTGAACAGCTTTTGATGTTTTCCGGTCCAAGATACTTGCTATCCTCCTTTGTCGATCTTCTCCTCCAGAATAAATAATCTTAAAATCTTCATCAATCTTGATGTCTGCTCCTGTCCATCTCGTTTTGCACATCCCTAAAATATTAATTTTCTCTCTTTCCATTTCTTGTTTGATGTTTTTATAATTTTTCTTCGTCGTTTAACGTCCTAAGATTCCATGTTACTAATTTTAATGTCTCTGTCCTTGTCTTCCGATTATCTGTCTTTAGGCGAATCATAATGAACTAGGCACTTTTAATGAAGGTAGTTTGCCGTTGCTTTCCTTCATGGCAGTGACCATACTGGCCGGGTGACCGCAGCCATTGTCCCACTAAAGAGATCTGCTGCCTGCCGTCATAAAATTTGAGACCTTAACTAACAAATATCTGTCGGCTGCCCTCGAAATTTCATCCACCACCTGCCTTCCGGTGCTTCTTTTGAACACTTCCAATAAACGAATACGAAATAACACCACATAATTCACAGGAAAACACTAAAACATCGTCTCCAGAAGAATAAACGAAACACCTCGTCGCATTTGTGTAGTCAATAAAGCAAAAATGTATATCCTTGTTTACTTCTATAGCACGTTCAATAACTGATCGCAGCATATACACATCATTTACTGTACCCTTTCCTTCTACAAACCCACATTGTTCTTCCCATATTTCAGGTTGTATTTTCTTCCTCACTCTTTGTATGGTCAGATTAAGTTAAAAACCTTTATGATAAAAAGAGGAACAGTATGATATTCGATTTATATATATATATATATATATATATATATATATAGGTCTCGCTCCCATATCAATCCAGCCTAAACTGAGGTGAGTTGAGTTGAGTTGAGCTAAGGAACGACATCACTGCACCAAGGACATTTCCACACGCGCTCCGTCCCCTCTTTCAACAGCCAGCGAAGAGTCATACTGCTAAATGGTTCCACCTGCCATCTGATTGAAAGTTCTCCTTGTCTTCCCTCTCACTTTTGAGATTCGTCCAGGGCCCCTGCCGATCCCCGACATATCATTCTCTCCACATACAGGTGCTTAGTCTGTTTCCCCGTTTTGTCCTCCTAGTATCTTGTACGAGTATCAGTTAACGACCAATGTGTTTATTGATCGTGTGATAACAGAGGACTCCTGGGTGTGCCCCAACGCTCTCGATTTCCTGGTCCAATACAAAACACGCAGCCACACTCCACCGCACGAAAAGTTCAATGAGAACTTTGCACTACTCTCCAGGCGATAGCGTTAATTCTCAAACAGACACGGATAACAACTCACCGAGAGAGAGAGAGAGAGAGAGAGAGAGAGAGAGAGAGAGAGGGGGGGGAGGGAGGGGGAGAGAGAGAGAGAGAGAGAGAGAGAGAGAGAGAGAGAGAGAGAGAGAGAGAGAGAGAGAGAGCTGCGTGGACAGTAACCATCATCCAACGACATCGCTCGATGAGGAAATTTCCAGTACTCGAAACGTGTCAATGCGTTTCCAATCAACCGTCACAATGTACAACAAGCACGATATTCCATTCTGGTCTCTATAGCCTGCCCGCTTCCCAATGGGGGCGGCACTGACTCCTACACGGTTTTCCTGTTCTTCTCATTGGGGTGACGAGAATTGACCTTTGCTAGATAGGCACAAGAATATTTGGAGGTCAGCGTGGACGAATAGATAAGAGCACTAATTTTTAAAGTTCCTGCGCACCTTATACCTCTTATATGGTTTTCATTTGTTTCCTGGACTGTTGCATTACTCTATCTCTCTCCTCCCTCCCTCTCTCCCTCTCTCTCATCCTCTCTCTCCCTCTCCCCCTCTCACTCCCTCGAGGTAGCGGGTTCAACCCTTTTCCTGGTCAGTTAGACTAAAATTTTGACCTATCGCCCATGACTTGGGGACTTAAATTACATGTACCTCTGAAATCGGAGTGGTTTTGACCGATGGCGAGAGACACTGGTAATAGGGAAAGCTGGGAGGAGACTGGAACTTGATCTATGGGAAGGGAATGTACACTGATCAATGGGTGGGGGGAGGGGGGGATTCGAACTTAATCTTTGCGAGGAAAATGCAGAATTATCTGTGAGTATTGATCAATATTTCTCATGGAACAGGGACCGGACTATTCCTTAGCCCCCTGCCCCTCTCCTTCACGCCCCAAACCAGTCCAGAAATGGTAGTGTAGCCTAACCTAGATCGATTCTCCAGCTTACGGTAATTTAGTTACATCTAGTGTTTATTTAAAATGTAAAGGGTGACATGGACGGACAGAAAACCGAAAGCGACATGAAACAAATGAAAACCGTAAACTGATTAGAGAAACTATACGCAAACACTGAAGGCCGACTGGATAAGTAAGAAGGAGAAGTAAACTTGAAAACTTGGTGACAACTGACAAATGTAAATCGTGGCGAAAACTGACAAATTGAAAACGGGTGACAACTGACAAATTGAAAACGGGTGACAACTGACAAATTGAAAATTGGTGAAAACTGACAAATTGAAAACTGGTGACAACTGACACATTGAAAACGGGTGACAACTGACACATTGAAAACGGGTAACAACTGACACATTGAAAACGGGTGACAACTGACACATTGAAAACGGGTAACAACTGCTGACAAACTGAACATTTGGTGACAACTGGCAAATTGAAAATCTCGTGACAACTGACAAATTAAAAATTTGGTGATAACTGATACACTGAAAACTTGGTGACAACTGACAAATTGAAAGCTTGGTGATAACTGACAAATTTGTCGGGATAAGTGCAACTGGAAGAAAAACATATACATACCTTAATGACTTGACGATAAGGCGTCTCATGGAGATTTTCTTCCAGGGAAGGATTCATCGGTATTCGACCCAATATTGACTCCAATCAACGAATTCCTCTCTGAAAAGAAAAACACGACGAGACGGGGCATGCACCTGACAACATCAAGCATTAGAACCGTGCGAACTTGACAAAACATGACAAGATAGCAACAAAGAGAAAAACAACACCAGGCCCAGAAACCCAGAGAACATAAGAAGCAAAACAAGCAAGAATGTATCCGAAAGCAGAAGTTGAGAGGAAACACTGCACAGGCCCCAAACATAACACGTCGACAGACAGACAGTTAAACGGGGCTCTGAACACATATTTTTTTAAATATACGTATTTTTATATTTGGTAGGTAGAAGAGTATACTATCAATGCACCCAGTACTTTGCCATAGACCAAGTGCTAAAGTTCAATAATCGCCTCTGTACTGTTATTTCCGTGGTATTATCTCCCCTACCGGCTTCAGAAGTGAGAGTAAACTATAAACAAGCTGCAAGTCGCGACAAGTGCGGGAGAGTGGCGCCATAAACTGAACGGCCATGATTAAATCCTGTGTTCCCAAAGAAGATTTAGATGGACGTGGCTACATATACCCATGACGGGGTGGGATTGTCAGGGTTCCCGTCCTGGCAGTGAAGCATAGAAGAAAGGGAAATCATACCAGAAACGTGTGGTCAGGTTTTGTTTTCTTATACATTCTTTCTTTCTTTCTTTCTTTCTTTTTTTTTACCCCTGCTTTTCCCGTCTTCCTCATACTCTATTCCCTTTTTTCAATACATCATCAACATTAATAGTCAACTAGTTCTCCTAAGAATACATCATTAACATAAATAGTCCACTAGTTCTCCTAGCAATACATCATAAATATAATAGTCCACTAGTTCTCCTAGCAATACATCATCAATATAATATTCCACCAGTTCACCTAGCAATACATTATCAATATAATATTCCACCAGTTCACCTAGCAATACATCATCAATATAATAGTCCACTAGTTATCTTAGCAATACATCATCAATATAATAGTCCACTAGTTATCCTAGCAATACATCATCAACATTAATAGTCCACTAATTCTCCTAGCAATACATCATCAATATAATAGTCCACCAGTTCACCCAGCAATACATCATCAATATAATAGTCCATCTGTTCACCCAGCAATACATCATCAATATAATAGTCCACTATTTCTCCTAGCAATACATCATCAAGTATAATAGTCCACTAGTTCTCCTAGCAATACATCATCAATATAATAGTCCACTAGTTCTCCTAGCAATACATCATCAATATAATAGTCCACCAGTTCACCCAGCAATACATCATCAATATAATAGTCCACTAGTTCTCCTAGCAATACATCATCAAAATTAATAGTCCACTAATTCTCCTAGCAATACATCATCAATATAATAGTCCACCAGTTCACCCAGCAATACATCATCAATATAATAGTCCACTAGTTCTCCTAGCAATACATCATCAATATAATAGTCCAGTAGTTCTCCTAGCAATACATCATCAATATAATAGTCCATCTGTTCACCCAGCAATACATCATCAATATAATAATAAACTAGTTCTCCTAGCAATACATCATCAATATAATAGTCCACTAGTTCTCCTAGCAATACATCATCAATATAATAGTCCACAAGTTCTCCTAGCAATACACCATCACAATAATAGTCCACTAGTTCTCCTAGCAATACATCATCAATATAATAGTCCACAAGTTCTCCTAGCAATACATCATCAATATAATAGTCCATGTGTTCACCCAGCAATACACCATCAATATAATAGTCCACTAGTTCTCCTAGCAATACACCATCAATATAATAGTCCACTAGTTCTCCTAGCAATACATCATCAATATAATAGTCCACTAGTTCTCCTAGCAATACATCATCAATATAATAGTCCATCTGTTCACCCAGCAATACACCATCAATATGATAGTCCACTAGTTCTCCTAGCAATACACCATCAATATAATAGTCCACTAGTTCTCCTAGCAATACATCATCAATATAATAGTCCACTAGTTCTCCTAGCAATACATCATCAATATAATAGTCCACTAGTTCTCCTAGCAATACATCATCAATATAATAGTCCATCTGTTCACCCAGCAATACACCATCAATATAATAGTCCACTAGTTCTCCTAGCAATACACCATCAATATAATAGTCCACTAGTTATCTTAGCAATACATCATCAATATAATAGTCCACTAGTTCTCCTAGCAATACATCATCAATATAAATAGTCTACTCGTACTCCTAGCAATACATAATCAATATAATAGTCCACTCGTACTCCTAGCAATACATCATCAACACAAATAGTCCACTAGTTCTCCTAGCAATACATCATCAATATAATAGTCCACCAGTTCACCCAGCAATACATCATCAATATAATAGTCCACTAGTTCTCTTAGCAATACATCATCAGTATAATAGTAAACTAGTTCTCCTAGCAATACATCATCAATATAATAGTCCACCAGTTCTCCTAGCAATATATCATCAATGTAATAGTCCACTAGTTCTCCTAGCAATACATCATCAATATAATAGTCCACTAGTTCTCCTAGCAATACATCATCAATATAATAGTCCACTCGTACTCCAAGCAATACATCATGAACACAAATAGTCCACTAGTTCTCCTAGCAATATATCATCAATGTAATAGTCCACTAGATCTCCTTATCAATACATCATCAATATAATAGTCCACTTGTACTCCTAGCAATACACCATCACAATAATAGTACACTAGTTCTTCTAGCAATATATCATCAACATTAATAGTCCACTAGTTCTCCTAGCAATACACCATCACCAATAATAGTACACTAGTTCTCCTAGCAATACAGCAGTAACACTAATAGTCCACTAGTTCTCATAGCAATACATCATCAATGTAATAGTCCACTAGATCTCCTTATCAATACATCATCAATATAATAGTCCACTTGTACTCCTAGCAATACACCATCACAATAATAGTACACTAGTTCTCCTAGCAATACACCATCACAATAATAGTACACTAGTACTCCTAGCAATATATCATCAATGTAATAGTCCACTAGATCTCCTTATCAATACATCATCAATATAATAGTCCACTCGTACTCCTAGCAATACACCATCACAATAA
Organism: Cepaea nemoralis; assembly: GCA_014155875.1. Taxonomy (NCBI): domain Eukaryota; kingdom Metazoa; phylum Mollusca; class Gastropoda; order Stylommatophora; family Helicidae; genus Cepaea; species Cepaea nemoralis. The sequence goes on from JACEFZ010009532.1 coordinate 223,847, forward strand.
TAGTCCACCAGTTCTCCTAGCAATACACCATCAACAATAATAGTCCACTAGTTCTCCTAGCATACATCATCAATATAATAGTCCACTAGTTCTCCTAGCAATACATCATCAATATAATAGTCTTCTAGTTCTCCTAGCAATACATCATCAATATAATAGTCCACTAGTTCTCCTAGCAATACATCATCAATATAATAGTCTTCTAGTTCTCCTAGCAATACACCATCAACAATAATAGTACTCTAGTTCTCCTAGCAATACAGCAGCAACACTAATAGTCCACTGGTTCTCTATTATAATTATTATTTTTATGTAGCAATTGTCTCGAATCGTAAACATTAGCCCCACCCCCGTCTATCCCCAAACAAATATGGATCTGTCAACACAAGTTCATTTGACCGTTGTACGTCTTCATGTGAAATGTTAGCTCTCGTGACGTGAAGATTCAAAGTTCCATTACAAGACGCGGTCAAGCGCATTCATCAATGTAAGCGAGGTTAATGGAACTGGTGCAATACGGACGGATAACGGTAAAAACCCATTCTCTCGGAGGTTTTCTTCTGTGATAAGCTAATTATTAATTATAGATTTTGGTTTGTTAAACGATTCTTCTTATATGGCTGCTGCTGCTTCTGCTTCTTTTTCTTCCTCTTCCTCTTCTTTCTCCTTCTTACTTCCTTCTTTCTTTCTTCCTCTTTCTTTTTTCATTCTTTCTTTCTTTCTTTTTTTTCTTCTTCCTATCATGAACAGATTATTCCCATCATGAAATTAACAGATTATTCCCATCATGAAATTAACAGATTATTCCCATCATGAAATTAACAGACTATTCCCATCAAAAACAGACTATTCTCATCATGAACAGACTATTGCCATCAAAAACAGACGATTCCCATCGTGACCAGATTATTCCCATCATGAACAGACTATCCCCATTGCTACGATGCTTGTGTCCTATAATTTCTATAAGAATGCTCCTCTCTTCCAATCGCGCTCGCTGTTTAACCAAAACATTGTAGCAGCTCAACGGAAGCCATAACTTCAACGTCAACGATAATGATGGTAGAAACGCTGGCAATCCACGTCCAAATAAACTTTAATCGTGTTGCTCGGTCGGACAGGTTATCAATAAATGATTATATGACCATTCCCATATTGCTGGGAGGATGGTAAAAAATATAATAACAATTTACTGAGAAATATATCATTTCAACTGCCGAATCCGAGGCTAACCTATTTCATAACTAAATGACAATGAACTTGCCTGTGGGCCCATCGTTCTGTACCTATATTACGTTTATCTGTGTTCCGTTGATCTATGTCTGGTGTGACGCCATGACTTTGAATTGCTGATCGCTCGGCCAGTTATGATGCGCTCAATTATTCTCATTTCTTCTGCGCCCTACGTTCATTCCCGATTGTTCCTTGCCATTCAAACTGTGCCCTTATTTCCTGACGTTGCGGGAGTCTCATATAGCGTGTCCATAACCTTGTCAATTAGCTATTGTTGTTGAAAGTTCGGTGTTACAATCAGAACCGCCCGTCTTCAAGATGTTGTCAAACTTCACTGCCTATGGTAACCGTAGTTCCACTGTGACGTCATGTAGTAACATTTGTATTCATGTGCCCCTAGGTGATTCTCTTTATTTGTCTGCCACGATTTATTCATCTGATTATAAATCATTGACTCATGCCCCCGACGCTACGTGAACAGACTATTCCCATCATGGACAGACTATTCCCATCATGAACAGACTATTCCCATCATGAACAGATTATTCCCATCATGAACAGACTATTCTCATCATGGACAGACTATTCCCATCATGAACAGACTATCCCCATCATGAACAGTCTATTCCCATCATAAACAGACTCCCAGGAGGCAGGCACACACTAACATATCAGGCTGTAATGATCATCAACCGTGGCCCGAATTTTCTCGTTTTGTAGTTTCTTTAGTAGTCTTTACTCAGACAGACCATAGACACAAAAGCCAATGACCAAGACCTACAGGAAACAAATGAAAATCGAAAACTGATTAGAGAAATTAGACGTGGACAATCGAAATTGTTTGGGCAAGTTAGGCGAAGAAATGCATTGGAGAACTTCTTAACAACTGGCAAGATCGTTTGGAAGAGAAAAAGAGAAAGGCAGAGAAGTAAATACCTGGATGACTTGGCCATGTGGCATGGTATAGACAGAAACACGGAGCTGATCCACGACTCTGGTGATCGAGTGAAATGGCGAATAATGACCACCCACGCTTATCTGCTTGGCACATGATGGATGGATGGAGTCTTTAGACAATCATGATAGACTATCATGGTCCAGAGAGAGTGCGGCAGCAGGGGGGTGGTCAGAGGATCTGGTCGACAGTCGTCACTCAGAGGTAAAGCAAGATGGACATATAATCAGATTGCAATGGGCATCATTAGTATTGGAACTCTCCGCTGGTTGTTGAAGATGAGGACAGAGCACTCATGAGAATACCCCGAGTGCAGTGATGTCAGTTCTTGACTCAACCCAACTCAACTCGACCCAACCAAGCCTTTAGAAACACATTGATGTCATGTGATGATACCCGAAGACTTCTATTACCTCCCTTGTATCTTGATATGTTCCAAGGGGACTCAGAAGCAGCACATCTTGTGAACACTCATCTCTTGGGATTCACCCCCGTTTTCGTGGGAATTATATCAATGATGCTACTGCTTCTTTCTGTGTGTCCATTTATATTTTTAATTTTTTTTTTTTGGGGGGGGGGGGGGGGGGGGGGGGGGGGGGGGGGGGGCGTTCGCTCGCTCGCTTTCAGCTCAAGTGAACCCAATCCGACTTCTGAGGTAATTTATGTAGCCAAGTCATGAACAAAAATTCAACATTTTAGTTCAACTGACCGGTGTAGCGGTTGAACGCGCTATCTATGTATCAGCATACCGGAAGTTTAAGAACGAGCGCTCTTATCGATTCGGTCATGATGAGGTCCTTCCTGTCCATATTATTAATATGAACCTCCTGTCACTAAGAAGGGGTCACGTAGTTTCTTCTGTTTCCTCCATTTGATGGTTTCCGTTCGGTGAACTGAATTTTCCCCCAGCAGCTTTTTAGGAGACCGGAATATGACTAAAAAGATATGTCCGCTGTCACAATGAAGAGGTTAAAGAAGGCACATTAAAGACGCTTCTGGGCAGAAATAAAATGCCTTCTTCTCCTTCTTCTTCTTCTTCTTCTTCTTCTTCTTCTTCTTCTTCTTCTTCTTCTTCTTCTTCTTCTTTTCCTTCTTCTTCTTCTTCTTCTTCTTCTTCTTCTTCTTCTTCTTCTTCTTCTTCTTCTTCTTCTTCTTCTTCTTCTTCTTCTTCTTCTTCTTCTTCTTCTTCTTCTTCTTCTACTTCTTCTTCTTCCACATTCTTCTTCTTCTTTTTCTTATTCTTCCTTCTAGTTTTTCCTTCTGCTGTCTTTATCTGCCGCTGTTAATTTCCAAACCTCCACCAACTCACCGTGAGCCCTATGAAGACAAGTTTGGTATATCCTGGATTTGTTGCCCTTGTGGTCCCCGGCAACACATGCGTGACGTATCTACGCTACAATAAATTACAAGTAAATAGACAAAATAAGAGATAGTTTTTAAAGAGGAAGAGGATCGAATTCATTGTACCGGGTTTTATCCCATATGGCTCGGACTGTGTCCGCAAGGCGTCGCACACAGCGCGAGCTTCGTAACTCCAGCGACGACCCCATGGGAGTCTTTGGGAAAGATCGCACTCGTGATCCGAGCGTCTTAGCATGGAATCGAACCCATAAGTTTGGGAGCGCAAAGTAAATGGCCTATCCACTTCGCCACGGAAACTCCCAAAACGAAAGAGTGAAGGACGCAAATATTAAAAGCACAACTATAGCACAATACAACAGTGAGATAACCCAGGGACAGTCAACACCTACATATCACAAGTGTAAGAAAATGTACAACTATAGCATAATACAACAGTGAGATAACCCAGGGATAGTCAACACCTACATACCACAAGTGTAAGAAAAGGTACAACTATAGCACAATACAACAGTGAGATAACCCAGGGACAGTCAACACCTACATACCACAAGTTTAAGAAAATGTACAACTATAGCACAATACAACAGTGAGATAACCCAGGGATAGTCAACACCTACATACCACAAGTTTAAGAAAATGTACATCTATAGCACAATACAACAGTGAGATAACCCAGGGATAGTCAACACCTACATACCACAAGTTTAAGAAAATGTACAACTATAGCACAATACAACAGTGAGATAACCCAGGGATAGTCATAACCTACATACCACAAGTTTAAGAAAATGAACAACTATAGCACAATACAACAGTGAGATAACCCAGGGATAGTCAACACCTACATACCACAAGTTTAAGAAAATGAACAACTATAGCACAATACAACAGTGAGATAACCCAGGGATAGTCAACACCTACATACCACAAGTGTAAGAAAATGTACAACTATAGCACCATACAACAGTGAGATAACCCAGGGACAGTCAACACCTACATACCACAAGTGTAAGAAAATGTACAACTATAGCACAATACAACAGTGAGATAACCCAGGGATAGTCAACACCTACATACCACAAGTGTAAGAAAAGGTACAACTATAGCACAATACAACAGTGAGATAACCCAGGGATAGTCAACACCTACATACCACAAGTTTAAGAAAATGTACAACTATAGCACAATACAACAGTGAGATAACCCAGGGATAGTCAACACCTACATACCACAAGTTTAAGAAAATGTACAACTATAGCACAATACAACAGTGAGATAACCCAGGGATAGTCAACACCTACATACCACAAGTGTAAGAAAATGTACATCTATAGCACAATACAACAGTGAGACAACCCAGGGATAGTCAACACCTACATACCACAAGTGTAAGAAAATGTACAACTATAGCACAATACAACAGTGAGATAACCCAGGGATAGTCAACACCTACATACCACATGTGTAAGAAAATGTACATCTATAGCATAATACAACAGTGAGATAACCCAGGGATAGTCAACACCTACATACCACAAGTTTAAGAAAATGAACAACTATAGCACAATACAACAGTGAGATAACCCAGGGATAGTCAACACCTACATACCACAAGTTTAAGAAAATGAACAACTATAGCACAATACAACAGTGAGATAACCCAGGGATAGTCAACACCTACATACCACAAGTTTAAGAAAATGAACAACTATAGCACAATACAACAGTGAGATAACCCAGGGATAGTCAACACCTTCATACCACAAGTGTAAGAAAATGTACAACTATAGCACAATACAACAGTGAGATAACCCAGGGATAGTCAACACCTACATACCACAAGTTTAAGAAAATGTACAACTATAGCACAATACAACAGTGAGATAACCCAGGGATAGTCAACACCTACATACCACAAGTGTAAGAAAATGTACATCTATAGCACAATACAACAGTGAGACAACCCAGGGATAGTCAACACCTACATACCACAAGTGTAAGAAAATGTACAACTATAGCACAATACAACAGTGAGATAACCCAGGGATAGTCAACACCTACATACCACAAGTGTAAGAAAATGTACATCTATAGCACAATACAACAGTGAGATAACCCAGGGATAGTCAACACCTACATACCACAAGTTTAAGAAAATGAACAACTATAGCACAATACAACAGTGAGATAACCCAGGGATAGTCAACACCTACATACCACAAGTTTAAGAAAATTAACAACTATAGCACAATACAACAGTGAGATAACCCAGGGATAGTCAACACCTACATACCACAAGTGTAAGAAAATGTACAACTATAGCACAATACAACAGTGTGATAACCCAGGGATAGTCAACACCTACATACCACAAGTGTAAGAAAATGTACAACTATAGCACAATACAACAGTGAGATAACCCAGGGATAGTCAACACCTACATACCACAAGTGTAAGAAAATGTACAACTATAGCACAATACAACAGTGTGATAAGATAACCCAGGGATAGTCAACACCTACATACCACAAGTTTAAGAAAATGAACAACTATAGCACAATACAACAGTGAGATAACCCAGGGATAGTCAACACCTACATACCACAAGTGTAAGAAAATGTACATCTATATGTCAGAGTCTCACCCGAGGATAGAACGCGTTGTCTGCACCAACGCCCGACAATGCAACGCCGAGATATTATAAGCCCTACAGTTATAAAGCGGTGGCCTCACTAGCGCCAGGCAGCCAGCGCTCGATAGTGTAGCGCTGGGCTATTATAAGCACTACAGGCGATAAGCGCTGAACGATGCTAAGCAGGCAGCTAGCACACAGCGTGAACCGTGAGGGGTCACGCGTGCTAACCCAAGCGCTACTAGAGAGTGTGCTGTGTCCAGTCAGACTGAGCTGGACGGTCGTCAGAGACAGACGTGTGAAAGCGGCTGAGAGTTGTTGCATGTCGTGAAAGCTAGCCTGTTTGACAGCTTGAGATGGAGTGCATGTCTGTGTGACTTGTAAGTTGGAGTGCATTGATATCTTATATTGTATTGATGTATTGATTACTTGCACTGTTGTAATCCATTGTATATTGTAACTTGTGATTGCGCGAAGCGTGTATTGATTCAAGATGTGTGCAGTGCGCGAATAAATAGCACGAAATATCTTATCGGCGGTTAGCCTTGTGTTGTTTAGATCGGATAATTAAGATCGTACTTTGTCAAGTGACGAGCCCTAATTCTTGCCCTAAGCAAGACTTTGACATATAGCACAATACCACAGTGAGATAACCCAGGGACAGTCAACACCTACATACCACAAGTGTAAATAAGTAGACGAGCCCTTTTAACGCCGTAAGTGTATCGGGCAAACGGTGCTAGACCCATACTTCTGTAGAACAACCAGCGCTCTAGAGCTTATGCGATTATCACCACACCGGTCGGATCTACTTCCCAAGTCATTTCCTGGTAGCCATTTTAGGCTGCGTCGACCTGGGAGCCCAGGTCAGATTTCAAAATCCGCCAAGATGCGAATTCGAACCCAAGATTACAGAGCCGACAGACAGAGTCTAGCAGCTGAGCCACGTCGGCTCCCTTACAACTGATGTAGCAGTCAGGAAGTTAGGACGGTCAAGGACAGAGAAGAGGAGCGGTTGGTCGACTGGCTAGAAAGTCGGACTCCCGTTCAGTAGACCAGGGTTCGAAAGCTCGATAAAGTGATGGATTTATTTTTCTGTCGGGTGCAAAAAGAAAACCCTAACCTGCACAGGCGGGGCGACTGCACTAGGTTCCTTAGGTTCAATTCTCGCCGGTCCTATACCGCAAACTGCTATACACATTAGGAACAGTTGACAGTAAAGAACAAGAAACGTGAATAGCCTGTGGTAACAGAAAGTTCAATAAGTAAAAAGTAAGAGACTCGTTCTCAGGCCTCGAGGCGTACTGGGTACATGGTGCTAACCCCATATTTGAGACCATATCACCATATTTGAGACACTTGGTGGCTGATGCGGTCAGTGTCAGCACGACCTCCTTCACTTCACATAGAAATAAATATCTTAAAGAATTCGTCACAATGGGGAGACTGCCTTACAGTTATTTGAGATCTCTGGGAACCGATAGAATCTGCCCTACAACAAGAAACCTAAGTCGACTAACCAAAAGCCGCATAGAAGATGTTCAAGTGAAACTAACCAACTGAAAGCGTACTTATAGTTCAGCGTATGACGTCACCAAAGAACTAAATCATTACTGTCATCTACATTTCACTGAGTTCTACATAGAAACAGTTAGAAACGTGAAAGCCAAAGAGAATGCACACCTGAACAAATTATTCAGCTCTGTCCAGGCTACAACCTCAGTGTTCGGTAACACTAATAAATATGTGCATAATCTCTCCTCGCCGGTCTCCCTGGTCTAGGTGTTACACGCCTTTCTCCGTAATCCCGTATATAGTCGTAAGTAACGTGATGTGCGTGAAAATTGGTAGTGGTTCTCTCCACGTCGGTAACTTACGGGGTATGTGAGCCGGTCGCTCAGAAAGCAATGGCAAACTACTGAGCGTAATCTTGCCAAGAAATCAACAATCAGCTGAAAGATGCTGATGTTGACAGCGATGTCCTGCAAAGGATATGCGGGGAAAAAAATCATTCCTCGGTAGTACTTAATAACAGGGAAACTGAATCTCGTGCTTATGGATTGAAGTTCTGCATACCACTTAAACATATTAACCAGGTTGAGTTACTGGCTAAATTTGAAATGTTGTTTGATAAGATCTCGAAGTTGACACCATCTTCTTCTGACTCAGTCAGGTGGCTAAAAGCCAAATTGGTAGATATAGAACATCAGTTTCGCAAACCGTCATCCAAACATAAATGCTCGTTAAAAGATCACATCAGCGCTCTGAGATCACTACACGCCAACGAACAACTGATAATACTAAAACCAGACAAGGGAAAAGGTGCAGTGGTTATGGACAAATCTGACTACGAAAGGAAAATGAAAGACATTTTATCGGATTCATTAAAATAAAGAGATTCACAAGAAATTAAGAAACTGTGCAAAGAGGCAAAAGAAGCATGGCTTGAGGAAATTTGCAGGGAAGTTTAAAACCAACACAACATCTGGAATACCAAATTAATGCACAAAAGCATTAATGACATCACTAATAAAAGAATACACACATCAACAGGTTGAATAAAAACTGAACGTAGCAAAATCATCATGGAAATTGATCAGATTTTACATGCATGGTCAGATTATGTGAAAGACCTTTATGATGAAACAAGAGAAGAACAGTTTGATATTCGGAATACCAATGAAGGACCATCAATTTTGAACATGGAAGTTTAGTACGCTCTTAACCATATGATAACTGGCAAGACCCCGGGTCCAGAAAACGTCACAACGGAAATGATCAATGCCTTAAAAGAATATGGAATAGACCAGACCACCAGACTGCTGAACACAATATATGATACAGGAGATTTACCTCCTGAATTATGTAATTCTATATTCATTGCAATCCAGAAGAAATCAGGAGCCTTGGAATGTGATAAACATTGGACAATTAGTATAATGAGTCACATCACGAAGATTTTGCTAAGAATTATCATGCAAAGAGTGAGGAAGATAATACAATCTGAAATAGGAGAAGAACAATGTGAGTTCGTAGAAGGCAAGGGTACAGTAAATGCTGTGTATATGCCGAGAACATTAATTGAATGCTCTATAGAAGTAAACAAAGACCCACATCTTTGCACAAAGACTTTCAATAGAGTAAGACATGTCAGCATGGTAGAGATGTTTGCAGATCTACAAATTGATGGGAAAGACATTAGACATGTTATAAAAAAACACATATATTGGAAACAACAAGCTGCCATAAGGATTGATAATGAAGTGGGTCAATATCAGCGAGATGTGCGACAGGAATATTAAATGTCTTCAGATCTGTTTTCCCTATACAGTGAAAAATATTTTCAGAAATTTATAAGATACTAGCTGACCTGGCCCGGCTTCGCCCAGGCCCTGGCGGGGATCTATCTATCTATCTGTCTGTCTGTCTGTCTGTCTGTCTGTCTGTCTGTCTGTCTGTCTGCTTGTCTGTCTGTCTGTCAGTCTGTCTGACTCGGCCCGGCTTCGCCCAGCTCCTGGTGGGGAGCATCTAATTTAATTCATATAAGTAGTCATCTAAGCTCCCGTTCCCGTTCCCGACTATCTGTCTGTCTGTCTGTCTGTCTGTCTGTCTGTCTGTCTGTCTGTCTGTCTGTCTGTCTGTCTGTCTGTCTGTCTGTCTGTTTGTCTGTCTGTCTGACCCGGCCCGGCTTCACCCATTCCCTGGTGGGGAGCATCTAATTTAATTCATATAAGAAGTCATATAAGCTCCCGTTCCCGACTATCTGTCTGTCTGTCTGTCTGTCTGTCTGTCTGTCTGTCTGTCTGTCTATCTGATCTATCTATCTATCTATCTATCATCTATCTATCTATCTATCTATCTATCTACCTACCTACCTGCCTACCTATCTACCTATCTATCTGTCTATCTATCTATCTATCTATCTATCTATCTATCTATATTCGGCCCGTTCCCGTTAAACATATAGATAGAATAGAAGAATAGATAGATTGATAGTAGAAAATATGATTGGAAGAGATCTATCTAAAGTAAACTTACCAAGATATCACGAACAGCCAATAAATGGTGTGCGGTGGGTTGACTGCAAACGATATGCAACTAACTTTCTATCACAAAAAATTACTTTTTTTTTTTTAACGAACGAAAATCTTTCGCAGGCCCGTCCTACATTCTGCCCTTCTTCTCTATTTCCTCTCATACATTTTTTCATTCAACATCTCTTTTGAAGCAATTCTTTGACAACGGTCATCAGAAATACCCAACTTGGGTGCAACGCGCCATACATATGAGAATGTTAAAAAAATTAATGTGCTGTTGAAGCAAAATAAAAAGATGAGTTAGAAAATTTTCACTATTTAAATAGATGCATTATTTGTATGAAAACTATGAAAATGCCTTAAAGATTATATCATTATTTATTATAACTCATATGCCTGTAAATAACTATAGACAAAGAGTTTATAAATCTTTGAAAACAATGCAACAATATGACTATAAAGTATATAGCAATGTTATTAAAAGTTTTGCCCCTTGAAATAACTTTTCATATGTTAAGTCCCCTTGCTATATAAAAATGATAATGAAAAATGAAATATTAAATTTTAGTAAGTAAGTAGCCGATTTTACACTAAAAAACTATGATAGTCGGTTGCACAGGAATGAAAAGAAGACGTGTAGAAAATTTCATCTCAATCGGATGGACCGTTCGCGAACGCATCAAACACATCCCCACATACCCACCCACATATATTCTGTTTTATATATATAGATAAACGGAATCATCATCGGAGGACAAAACATCAATAATATTAGATATGCAGATGATACAGTATTGATTGGGGACAATGAGCAGAACCTGCAACAATTAGTATATGTGGTTGTTGCACTCAGTGAATAACTAGGGTTAGCATTACATTGTAAAAAGATACAGATTATGATCGTCGCTAGGAAGAACGAAATACCACAATGTAATATACAAGTAAATGGGAATATTCTTCAACAAGTGAATAGGTACAATTATCTCGGAACAGTAATAACATCTGATGGGAGATGGCTTGAACAGATTAGAACAAGAATCGCCATGGAAAGAATAATCTGTAGCAAGATGAAAAACATACTGACCAATAAAAAGATGTAAATTGAAACGAGAAAAAGAGTGTTGAGGTGCTACATAGAGCTTATGCTTTTGTATGGATGTGAAGCTTGGACAATGAGCAGTCAAGCTGAAAAACATCTGATGGCTGTGAAAATGTGGTTTCTGCGGAGAATGCAAAGAATACCATGGACAGACAGAAAAACCAATGACCAGGTCCTAAAAGAAACAAATGAATATCGTAAATTGATTAGAGAAATTAGACTTAGACAGTCAAACATTTTTGGACATGTTATGAGAAGAAACAAATTAACAACTTGGTGTCACCTGGCAAGATCGAGGGGAAAAGAACGAGGGGAAGACAAAGAAGTAAATACCTGGATGGCTTGACCACGTGACATGGTCGAGACAGGAAGACTGAGCTGATCCACGACTCTGGTGATCGAGTGAAATGGCGAGTCTTGACCGCCCACGCTTACCGGTATGGCACATGATTGATGGATGGTCTCTAAAGGCGATGACATTACAGAGACCAGACAACAAGTAGAATCGTTCCATTCCACCAAGAACCAAACGCACAAGAACATCTTTTTGTCTATTGACCATGAGCACACAGACACCTTATCGCTCATAGACATCCTAATCCGACATCGAGAGGATGGTAGCATCCAAAGTTCTGTTTATAGAAAAGAATCATATATGGGTCAATATCCGAATTACAATAGCTTTGCACATATCCAAGCGTGTCCTGGTAAGGACCTGGTTTAATCGAGCTAGAAAGATTTGCTACGATGACACACGAACAGAAAAAACATGACACCCTTAACCAACCCTAAGTTTAATGGATATCCAGCCGATCTAATGGATCATCAAGCGCCGGTCTAGCAAGATGTGTTGTATTACAACTAGCGACTGTTGATGCCGCTTGGCTGTGTTGTCCTTCAATACAACTTATCCTTCGGTACAATTGATCCTTCCGTACAATCACTCAAAATGCAAGAATTTATTATACATTTGAAACATCCGGTGAGACTGAAGTCCAATCAGCAACCAAAGAATTTCCAGCTCTAGCGCTAGAGCAAGACCAAGGATCGAGATCCGATCTGTTAATCATCATCATCATCATCAAGTGCTTTGCCAGCTGACGCGGGCGTGCATGTCTCTCAAATGATCTTGGTCTTTGTTTTCTGGATTAGCTCTGCCGATGATATTCACCCATGCCGCCGTCTCAATCCATCCAGCATCAGTTCTCGTGATCTGCCTCTGCCTCTCTTCCCCTCGATCTTTCCAGTTGTCACGATGTTCTCCAATGCCTGTCTTCTCATCACATGACCACAGAAAGCTGTCTGTCTCTTTCTTATTGTTGTATATAATGTTCAAGTTTCGTTACTCTAAGACAATCGTAGTTAGTTACTCTGGCAGTCCAAGGAATTCGCAACATTCGTCTCAGGAACCAAGATATATTAATACTTGCTTTAAATTTAGAAAAACATGTATATCACATTTGTCAGACGTAACATCCTCGCGAGCATGCCCACACACATACATACGGACGCATACAAACACAAAAACAGACAGTTGGTGGTTTTTCAAACGCAAATTATGCCATGTTTGTTTATACTGAATACATTTCCCGTGACCTTAACGCGACAGCCAAGCGATGTATATCTTTTTTATCCTTTGCATATTTTATGCTGTTATATCTGATGAATATGACAGAAATTCCAACGACATATATGATTAACATCGTGTTACATTACAGTATGAACGAATATGTTGTATTTTCTATACATACATAATTCAGACTGATGCAAACATTGGCAACGCGGAGTATTCCTGAAAGACCCATTCATGATGCTGTCATGAATGAACTAATGCACATCGGTTTATGAATTTAACAATCTAGCTTATCTCAAGGGCATGGCTTGTCGAACAAACAAAACTTGAATGAATAGTTAGATATAAAAACATATTGGCGTTATTTTGCAAAGCCCATTGTTTATTAACCGAAATGCATTAACCAGTGTTTATAAACAGGCTGGTTTTAAAAAGCGACATTTCGACTAGTGAGTATTAGAAAAGATGATGAAAGTGGAGCTAGTTCTATCAGAATCTGGTTTTTGACATGGATTTGAATAACTTCGTCGGCTTGAGAAGAACGTAGACGCCGGGGCGGGTACAGCTGCGGGTGTTCCTAGATTACACATCCGTTACCATAGGGAGTGGTTGTGGGTTCCATTCCGGCCTACGTCGTTCAGTTTACGAGTGCAGTTATCTCCGAGACACCTGGGGTCGTCACAGGAGATACGGAGTTTGTGCTTTGTGCGACGCTTTTTGGTAGACAGCATTGTGGAAAGAGACCGGAAAGAGACAGCCATATGAGATAAACACCCAGTGCTATGAATTAATCTTGCCTCCTATCCTTCGGTACAATTGATCCTTCGGTACAATTGATCCTTCAGTAAAACTGATCCTTCGGTACAATTGATCCTTCGGTACAATTGATCCTTCGGTACAACTGCAATGAATTCGAGCTTCTCGCCTTTTAAACCTGCCCCCCCCCCCCCCTTTCCCTCCCCAAAATCAATTACCGTAGGGTAATTTTTAAAAAAACATAACAATCAAGATAGAAGTCCTGTAGTACGGAACCTTATGTGGCTATGTGAAATGTTAAAACCAACACATTTTGTAGGTCAGAGTCCGCTGGAGTTCCCTTCCGTTGTACCCAGGTCCGACCGCTCTCAGGTCTAGTGCAATGTATGAGATTTTCCTACAGAATAATTCGAAGTGGCCAAAAAGTTAAGAGAACTCGGTCTTAAACTTCCGGAGCGCTGATGGAAAGGTAGGGCTTCAACATCACGACCAGTATTTAGTTGTGCTAAAATGATGACTTCTTGTTCAGAAAACTTCTCGGTAGTGACAAACTACTGAACGTAAAATTGCCTATAAAATAATCAAACTGGGGTTGGTCGGAACGTCCTGCTAAGAACATGCAAACTGTGTGAGGGATCATGCTGCATGGGCAACACATGTTCTCTGATTTAATGCACAGGCATTGTGCTTTGGAATTTTAGTTCTGTTCCAATTCACATACTTTCGTCTGTAAAGACGGCAAGTGCCTTACTTATCAAGGCTGGCTGTTACTCGGCTGCACAAAATATACTTGTGTCCGGCCGGCGATACATCCTTGAGGTACCAACAATGGCCAACAGGCACACAATCGCACAGGTTAAGGCCTATCTGAGAGATAGATTAGTTAGCTGCATATCCTTTACGGGACCTGGCAGTCATGTCCCAATTTGCAGTCTGTGAACATACATACAGCGTCACCTGTCACAACTTGCAGTCTGTGAACCAGACATACAGCATCGCCTGTCCCACCTTGCAGTCTGTGAACCAGACATATAGTGTCATACAAAAGGGTAAAGGTTAAAAAGATTAAAGACGAGAGATTTGACTTCGTTGCACCGTATTTACCCCACCTGGCCCGATCCCTCTCCGTAGAACGACAAGCCGCCTACCTAGAGCATTACGGAGAGCACGAACTCCAAAGCTCTAGCGATTACACCCCATGGGTTTCCAGAAAGATCGCACTCATGGTCTGACAGACACTAAGAACGAACCCAAGATCTTCACAGCGCCATGCAGGCCACTTGGTCACAGAGATTCCCTCTCTCAAAGATCTTCACAGCGCCACGCAGGCCACTTGGTCACAGAGATTCCCCCTCTCAAAGATCTTCACAGCGCCATGCAGGCCACTTGGTCACAGAGATTCCCCCTCTCAAAGATCTTCACAGCGCCATGCAGGCCACTTGGTCACAGAGATCCCCATTTCAAAGATCTTCACAGCGCCATGCAGACCACTTTGTCACAGAAATTCCCCTCTCAAAAATCTTCACATTGCCATGCAGACCACTTCTTCACAGAGATCTTCCTCTCAAAGATCTTTACAACTCGATGCAGCCCACTTCGACACAGAGACCACCCTCCCAAAGAACAGAAATCCCATGTGTAAGTTTTGCTCCTTTCCTTTCACTTGGATGTTTTGTATCTCAAGACCATCTCATCAGGTTTAAAAAAAACTGCTAGTTGCATATTCTTTACATATTCTTTCGCAGTAAACCCCTTATTTTTTACTGTCTGATATTTCTTGGCAAGTTTACGTTTAGCAGTTTGCCATGGCTTTCTGATCGACTGGTACTTATACCATTGTATGAAAACCAACGCAAGGCGGTATCCTCCCAAATCGTCCAAAACCCTATCAGCTAACCTGCCAATTAATTTTCAAAGAATGACTTACTCCCTCCCGGTATATAGTTTCCTTCCTTCCCGTTTCTTGTAGCTTTCCTCCTTGGAGCATTAGTATGTTTCACTTTCATTATTGAATTTAACTAGTATATTCAAATACCAGTTAGTTTTCCTTGTGGAAAAGTGTCATTGCTGAATAGTTTAATTATGTCTCGTTGTTACCATGTGGTCCGCTTTGTCAGATAGCTTCGGTTGATTCCCAATAAAATGAAAAGACATTTCCATATAGAAATTTCCTCATTTCTTGAATAATACCAGTTAGTTATAAACTACGTGACTGACAATTATGTTTAGTGGGCCAGATGGTTTTGTAAAGTCCCTGTGGTTTGCTTACACGTATGGAGATAATTTTATTACAGGAGTTTTCATTGTTAGGTAACGAGCACAGAGATAATGTAATTACAGAAGTTTTTCCTGTTCGTTATAAACATGGAGAGAATGTAATTACTGGAGTTTTCCTTGTTCGTTAACAAGCATCAAGCATGTAGATACTTACGTGGATTTTCCCTGTTCGTTAACGTACAAGGAGAGAATTTAATTATCGCCGTTTTCCCTGTTGGTTTACAAACATGGACAGAATTTATTGTCAGAAATTGCCTCCGTTTTTTGCTGTTTCGTAAAATCCCAAAGGATTTATTACATCGTGGCCGACAATTATAATTAGTAGAATGTTACATTTTTTTGTGCACGTTACTTTCTTCACGTATTTCGATGGAATCTGAGATCTTTACATTTTCCTAATTCAGCCGTCCTGTCCTCTCCTTTGGGCATTAATCTGCCTGACTTTCATTATTAATTTATTTACGATATTCAATTCCAGTTTATATGTCATCCCAATGGGAAAAGTATGATTGTAGTTTAACTGTACCATAGGTTAAGTTTAGTTTAGTTTAGTTTAGTTTAGTTTAGTTTAGTTTAGTTTAGTCGACGGATCAACATCACGGCACACGGGTGTAACCCATAAGTGCTCTGTTCTACTCCTAACTCAAGCCTGAGTCCAGAGAATCTCAGCTGAGTGCACGAACTCCGTAGCACCGGCGAGGATCCTTAAGTACTTTGATTAGATTTTTAACTCGAAATTTTGCCTGGGCAGCGCCGTTAGGCTACTCTTTTTTTGCCAAGGGATTTTTTTACGTGGGCAACAATACACAGGGGCGTCCGATCTCACTACCCAGAGACCAGGGGAAATTTTGTTACTAGAAGTCCATGTGAAAAAATCCCGGCCCTCACCGGGGCTTGAACCCGGGACCTCCAGCACCATACCTCGAGACCACTCAGCCCCCCCCCCCCTCCCGCCATGGGATGATTAATCGTTTGAAGAGGCTTTCCGTATCTGCCATGGGCTTATAATTTTGTTTGCGCTCGCTCGCTTTGAACTCAAGCGTAGTCCATACACACTATTCCTAGTAGTATTTTGCGTGTAGATTAGCTTTACCTATTAACGGTGTCCCTCGCCATCAGAGCTGCTCGGAGCCTCGCAGTCGGAGTAGAATCGTGGGTCATTTGCAAACGCGCCAATTAATGACGTGTGGAGTCACGTGGTTGCAGAAAATTACAGACGCTTTACAGGTTCGTTTTTTATGTAAATAATTATTTTTTCGAAATTTTATAATTTTATCAATATCACTAAAATATAAATATTTTAAAGTAAATTAATTAGGACAGGGCATAAATTTTAAAGGAGAAAAACAGCGGCAGGCTTCCAATTAAAAAAGTTAGTATTACTATACTATAGTATACTAGTAGTTTACTACTACAATAAATTAATAATTACGGCATACACACGTTTTTCTATCTGTCTGAAAAATATATATTTTAATTTTTTACTTTAATTTTTTAATTAAAAAGATGGAAATAGAAAAATAAATAACGGTTGTGTAATTTTTCGAACCAACGAGTCACTGTTGAGACTGCCACACGCAGATCCCCCCAATAATTGATGCGGTTACTGACATTCGCCAGCGATTCGCAATATAAAATAATAAAATATATGTCATGAAATGACAGTCGTGCATTGGCGACAAAACTTCCTGATAAAAGTTAAGAAGAAGTGTTGCAACGAATATTGTTGACCGCCGGTTACATTTGTATATGAATCCATTAATTGTGCCTTGCAGTATTTGCCATCCGCATCGTATGCAGGTTGGTATGTTCAATACTCCATTAGCCAGTAAAAAATGTTACAATCCACTCAAACTTGTTACAATGAAATAAAAAAGTTGTAACTTCCATGGACAATATTTTAAAAATTTAATATTTTGTATGACAAGTTTTCATTTTTAGACGGTTCTTTTTAGTGTACATAATCACTTTTTAATTACATTTTAATTCTACGGTAAACAACGCAATTTAACCTAAATAACTATATTATTAAATTATGAATAAATCATAAATTTGTGGATTATAATTATTTATACAGATTTTATATATTTATATTATATCTTTTTGTTTAGTTGTATATTTTTAAGTCCCTAATTTATTATAGATTTATTATTTTAGAATATTCCATCATGCCACATGGAGTGCACAAATCAAAGAGGCCTAGTGGATGCGAGCAGCGAAAAGCAAAGAAGAAAAGATGTGAATCACTAAAATCACTACCTGGATTCATGCTTCAATATGTCAAGAGACGAAGTGATGGACAAGGTTCATCAAAAGACGTTCTTCCTCAATCTACAATTGATAAGGATTCCTCCCATGCTGACAGCATGCATTCTTCAAAAGAGCAACAGCCAGAAATGGAAGAGAATCACAAGATTGATGCAGAAATACATAATGAAATAGCAGTGGATGAAGTTGAAACAGAAATGCATGCTTAAAATGATTCTCGTCATGATACTGTAAATGTGATGAGTCAAGTGGATGAGAAAAATTGGAATATTTTATCTGATGCTTCTTTCTGGAATGCACCAGTTCCAGATCATTTTCGAGTTGAAATTATCAAAAGAGGAAGTTGTTCTTTTCAGAACAAGGATGGGCCTTTCAGTACTGTGACAAGGCAAGGTGCAAAGACAAAAGGAGATGTGCGCCAGCTGTCAAAAGAATGGTTCTACAAGACGATGCCAAATGGTGAGATAATACTGCGGTCATGGATGGTTTACTCGCTCGTCAGTGAGAAATTATACTGCTTTTGTTGCAGACTCTTTGCTGTTAATGTAACAGAACAAACATCAAAATTTGTCACTGGGTTTCAGCAGTGGTGGAAGCTGAGCCCAAAATTACATAATCATGAGATATCGGATGACCATCTAGGTTGCCTTGAAAAATGGAAAACATTGGCAGCAGGCCTTAAGCTGCACAAAACAATTGATGCCGACAGTGTTGCTGTAATGGATAGGGATAAAAAAAATGGAGGGATATCTTGCACAGGTTGCTTGATATCACATTGTTTCTTGCTAAGCAAAATCTGGCATTTCGTGGCCATAAGGAAGATGCATCTTCGTTGAATAAAGGAAACTTTCTTGAGATGGTTGAGATGCTTTCTAAATATGACCCTGTGTTGAAAGAGCATCTAATGAGATTAAAGCGAACTACATCTGTAACAGTAAAAGCATCCGTATCTTATCTTTCACCAGAAACTCAGAATGAATTTATAACTGTTCTGGCAAATCATGTGAAGGAAATTCTTGTAAATGATATAAAGGCTGCAAGGTATTTTGGAATTATGTTCGACAGCACACCTGACATATCACACACTGACCAGATGTCTGAGGTGATCAGATATGTGAAAATCCACAATGGGGAAGTTGAAGTGAGAGAAGTGTTTCTAGGATTTGTCCCTTTAAATGGGAAAAAAGCTGATGACCTCAGTTCAGACATTTTAAAAAATCTAGAAAGTGATGGACTTGACATAATGATGTGCAGAGCTCAAGGTTATGATAAAGATGCCACAATGTCTGGAATTCATGGAGGTGTTCAAGCCATTCTGAAAAGAAAAAATAAGAAAGCTATTTTTAACGGATGCGTGGACCATTCGCTTAACTTGTGTGGTCAACACTCTTTTGCTGAAAATGCTTTATGTGTAACATCTTTTGGAACTCTTGAGAGAATGTATTCCTTCTTTGCTGCTTCCACCCATCGATGGGATGTTTTAATTGAACACACTGCAATGTCGATTAAAAGGCTATCAACAACACGCTGGAGTGCACATCATGCTGCTGTTAAACCGGTGAAAGATAAGTGTGATGAATGTGTGGCGGCGATTGAAGCTCTATGTGATCCTCGTGAAAATGTGGAAACAAGAGGTGCAGCACAAGGTCTTTTACCTGCTGTCTGTGATTTCACGTTTCTGTGCTACCTTTACTTTTGGGCTGCTGTACTTGAGGAAGTTAATTTGACACAGCAGTATCTGCAGACTAAAGGCTTAACTCTTGACAAAGTAGTGACCAAGTTAGAGGCATTAAGACTTTTTCTGCAGGAGAAGCGCAGTCACTTAGTGGAGCATGCAATTGAACAGGCACTTTTAAAAGCAGACCAATTTGGAATAACAGTAGAGAGAAGATTAAGGTTCAAGAAGAGAATGGCAGGGGAACAACTCAGAGATGCTTCAGATGCTGGACTCACTATGCAAGAAGAAAACAATAGGGCGATGCTGGAGTGTATTGATCGTTTTCATTCTGAACTCCAGACCAGATCAACAGCGATCAAGGAAGTAGCAAATATGTTTGAGGCTGTTCAAGCCAAGAGTCTTCTATCAGCAACTGAAGAAGAGTTGCTGGTGTCAGTTCCAAAATTGACCACTTTCTATGATGAGCTATCCGAAGTAGAGCTTTTAACAGAAATACCAAGGCTGAGAAGACACCTGAAGGCAGCAGATATTGATACCCACAAAGCCAAAGACTGGTCAATATTTGATATTTTAAAATTCATAGTTGACTGGGATTTCCTTGAATCTCTCCCAATACTCTCACTAAGCCTACAACTATTTCTTACGATCTGTGTGTCTGTGGCTTCATGTGAGAGGAGCTTTTCAAAACTTAAACTTATAAAGAACTATTTGCGATCAACCATGGGACAGTCAAGACTTTCTGATCTGGCTATATTATCAATTGAAAGTGATATGGTGAAAGATATTGATTTTGATGATGTGATTGACAGGTTTGCAGCTTTGAAGACCAGGATGGGAAACTTTTAATTTTAAATAACAGAAATTGTAATGTTAAATAACAAAAATTTAACTTTGTCCGAGTTTGTCGAAGTTCTCTATTTATGTTTTACCTGAAGTATTGAAGTTATATTGTTCAATTTGTTTTCTTTCTTATGTCCTTATTAACTTTTTGACTTATTTTACAAACATTACTATATGCGATTATATATGCCTGTCAACAACTCAACTGACAGGCACTATCGGATACTTCTCCCACACCAAACAAGAAAACTTGCAAGTCGTGTGCGAGGAAAATAACTGGTACATTTTATTGCCGTTGGCTCGCTACACGCAGGTAACAGTCGCTAGTAAACACACAACATAAAGCCACAGAAATTATCTATCACTAGTTGCTAATGCCTATGCTACTCTCTATCTATTTAGTTAAACACAAAACCCCTATCGCTACTCTAACGAGGTGCACACTACAAGTCCTGTCCTCCCGTCTGACGTTCTTTCATCCCGTCGGTCACACACCACGCGGATCGACCTTGACCTTGGTGCGTGTTGCCTCACATGGCACGCTGATCGCATACGTGGTATGTTGAGTGGATACTCAACTTCTCCGTGGCTACCACGAGGCGTGATGCTATCGTGATTAGAGTGCTGACTCTCTGAACAACGCCTGCGTGTCTCATGAGGGAATGGATAACCATCTCCCATTACCTCATCTCCCCTGCCCTTACCTCGGGCACCGTATCACCTCCTGGCCTCTTCAAGATTGACTGCTCTTCCTGGCGGAGGGGATGCGGTCGAGTCTTTGACACACACCCACCCCTCCTGTGTTGCGTCATCAACTTTCACTCATTGGTTGTGACGCAAGAGGTTTCTAAAAAAATTTAATGTCTCTAATTTTTTTTGTCAAAGACTCTAGATAACCTGGCTTTGGGCACTCTAATAGACTTCTACTGACTATTGTCACAATGTAGCAAAACTCTACTTGGCTACTGGCAATCGCCACAAACTTGACTGGTTGGCGTGAGCCCTCTTCTCACATGCAATATTATATTTATTAGAGGTATGTCTGAACCGGACCGTTGTCTTATAAGACCTGCCCTCACATAGTAAATTAACTTACTACCCATACAAAGTTGACTTTCTTAGGGTCAACACATGAATTGCTTCATGTCCCCCATATAATATTTAACAACCATTACACAAGGTGTGTGCGACAGGTTTTACCTATTACGCTTCCGCGTGTAAAGTTCCATTTCACTGTTAAGTTAGTGTTTCGTTGTCTATTATGTCCCCTGACCCGAAGTTATCTCCCTTTGATCTAGAAAAAGTGTATGTAATTTATCTGTTTGTTTTTCTGGTTGTTTGTGTGTTTGGATGTAATTAATCTACTAATCTAACTTCTAACCTATGTTTCTACCTCCTATGTGTATGTATGTTAGTTTTTTAAGTGTCATAATTTGGTTAAATGTGGCCACAAACAGGTGTATAACACTAATTCGTGACTACATTCCCTTGTTATGAAACCCAAAATACACTAATCTAAGTTCTAAACTATCTTACAGACACACATTCACACTAACACATTCTCAATAACGAAAACCAACACTAAAACATTAAAAGTCGCGCCAGGCAGCAGAAGAATTTGCTGACTGATCTCACTCTCTCCCGTCTATTTTCCATTCGCTCTCACTTTCACACTTCTGTCACACTTCTTTCATCCTTAATTCTGTCACACATCTTTTATCCTTCCACACTCATCCTTCCGATTATTTAAAAACCTTGGAGTGACACTGTACAGGTTTGGCTCAGTTTGAGATAGTTGAGCCCAATGACTGTGCGAAAATCGCTGCACGAGTCATGTATTTACACTATATTTACATGGACGAGAAAGGGTTGATGGTGTATCCCCTTGGTCTCATCATCCATTATATTATACTAACTACCACTCTAAATCCTAACATAATAATATTAATTCTATAAATATGTATTTAATGTGTTAACTAAATTTTGTCATGTTAATTATATGATATGTTTATATTAATCGTTATGTTTGTCTAATCTAAGGGATGTAATCTAACTATTTAAATGTAATTAATGTGACGTGAGTTATGTACCTTAATTACATGGATGATGTGAACACAAATTATGTAATTTTCTAACACTCTACTAACTAATGTTTTTAAATGCACAAAGGAATTATATGAGTGATATTCTTAATCTAAATGGTGTAAATGATGTATGTTCACTTATCTAATCTTTTTATCCTATTGTGATGTAAAATGATGATATTACTAAATGGTAATATTTGATAGGTGGTATGGTTTCATTAAGATGGAATGAACTGAACCGAAATGAAGCTAAGTGACATATATCAACCTAAATGGTACTATTCCTATCAAACTTTTAATCTAGCTTTGTAATTACCTATTCTTACGTCTAAATTACTATTCTAATTTAATTTTAAGCTAAGTAAGTGTGTTAATTATTGAACTGTCTAACCTATTAACATAAATGAAAACTATTATATCTCCTATTCTACCTCTAATTTATCACCATCTTAAAATGTTATCTTACATATCACAATAAGTTTATATACATGGTATTCAGCTACCTCAGGTTAGTTGTTGCCTTCATGTTTGTACATTGGTTGTATAGGCATAATATATCTACACACTTTGCCTGGGTATCTGAAATACATTGCACAGTCATACTAGTGTTCTATCGGTAGTGCACGTGTAGAGTTCGCTGGTGTCGTAGCTCAGTCTTTTCGTGTCTGTAATTAAGCATTGTTCTGACACTGTTTTCTGCGCTTCACACAAATGATACACCGGAATGGAGCTTAGTTGGTAATGAGCTGTCCTATTTCACACGGTGATATCTACGTTTTGCAGCACAGTTCTTCACTTGATGTCTACGGACACATGATAGTTCACTGTTCTTGGTACATGATTAAGCACATAATGTCGATGTATATGTAACCTATTTTACATAGAATAATATAATATATGCATGTACTACCTATCACTCTACATTTATATGTGGGATTTCAGGTATTTCTACCCCAGATGGTCTACTAAGGGTATCAGCCAGAATGTTGTCCTTACCCTTGATATGTTCTATACTGAAGGTATAGTTTTAAAGGATCAGAGACCACCTTATATCCGGTCATTTCGATGCACACCACTCTGGATGACCGTGATGGGAGAATTGTCGGTCTGGACAATGAAGTGCACACCCGCCAGAAATCGATGGAGCTTTCTCACCGCATAGATGACGCTTAGGGCTTGCCAACTGCTGATATGGAATATCTGGACTCAGGCAGGTGTGATCTTACGGCTCACGTAGCAACTCGGATGGAAGATGCCCTCATAAAAATTGGCCTAGTACTGCTGGCATCTGTCCTAAGAATAATAAACGAGCCTAGGGTTAGGCAAGCGGAGGATTGGTACATTACTAAAAAGAATTTTCAATTTTGACAATGCAGAAATTAATAATGCATCTTTCACATCCAATTTTACAGATACTTTTAAAACATTGGAAAATACACTTGTAATTTCCGCTAAATTTGGAATAAATTTACTATAGTAATTTACTAATCCTAGAAGGCTTCTGACCTGTTTTTTCGTGGTAGGAATGGTCAGATTCATAATTTTTGTAATAATCCTATTGTCAGTCTTGAGCTGACCTTGAGAGATGACATGACCCAAAAATTCAATTTCTTTTAGGCCTAGTTCAACTTTGCTCGGTTTGACAGTGAGACCGAAGAGTCGCAACCTATCAAAGACATGTCTTAGTTTCAGTCAGTGTGTTGTCCAGTCATCAGTCTTCTGATATATTCATGCGTATTCTATAAGTTCACTACATGTATGTACATTGTCGGATTTGCCAGTCTCGCTAACTAGTGTAGTTGCGTTGTGTATGTCTGTCGTCTGATTACTAGGTGTGGATGCACTATGTTCGTCTGTCCCTACTTATGTGTCTTGTTGTGAAAAGTAAAGTTTTAACATGTTGACATGGAATATCTTTAAGTGTCTGTTTATCGATATTCCATAGTCAACATTGGAAATGTCACGTAACACCTTGCATGGTCCTTGCCATTTTGCTTGTCTGGAAGTAACCGACGCATGTTTTGATCTGGTTTACCATCGATTGTTCAAGCACCCTTGTTTGTGTATTGGTAAATTTGACCCTCCCTCTTACAGGTCTAGAAGTCAGAGTAGAAGGTAGTACTTCAGCTGTAGGATGTCTACCCTTAAACTTATGTACTAATTGTTTACAGACCTTACAAGAAAATACATTACGACAAAATAATTTAATCTCATTCCAAAACTCTGGCCAATGAACATGAGCCTGGAATCTAGGCCTGGTTTTGTCTTTTGCCAGGTGACCAGCAAGCGGTGACTCATGTGCAGGTTTTTGCACAGTTAAGCGGTGTTGTACAGGTTTCACCGTTTGCTGATTCTCATGGTTCTCAGATGTAAAATATCTCGTAAGAAAGCCATTATTAGGTTTAAGGAACCATAAGGCATTTTTGGTCACTTTAGATCTTTCTTTCATTAATTTTAAATATGGAGACACACTAGGATCAGCTTTCTGCTGTTCTATAAATTTCTGTATGTTGCTATCATCTGTGCCAGTTGGAGAATGCACCAGTAGTCTCCCATCTTGTAGTGTGTCTTGATGTTTTACAGTGTCTGCTCTAGTAGTTGCATTAGCTGCATTTAATTTCTCCCATGCAACTATTTCATCACTAGTACAATGTTTCAGTTGGGGTAAGGAACCCAAAATTAAATCAGTACAAGGGTTGTCAAGTATTGCACAAGTAAAGGTACCCGAAAGGAAAGGAGTGTTAATACGGGCTTTGGCCAAAGGGTAAATTTCAATGTTACCCGAAAAGGTTCGGCATTTGACAGAGTCGCCTGTATAATCACCTGGACTCACTAGATCCTTTCTAAGACCAATAAGGGTACTGCCGCTGTCCAGCAAACATTGGCATGGTTTGTCGTTGACCATTGCATTGTGGAACACTAACTTGCCTCAGGAGGCTATTGCTGCATTTACACTCTCAGTTGAGCATGGTACTGTATGTCCACACTCTAATTTTCCGTCTGCATGAAATTGGTAACATTGGTCACAATTGTCAAAGCTTAACACATCGTTCACACAACAGACATCTTCAGACTCCTTGAAAGGTAATACATTTTCAACTTCACACTCATCCTCACTACCACTATCTGAAGAGGTATCAATCAAAATAGCATTGTTAGCTTTCATACGTTGGCGGCCAAGGCACTTATTTGAATAATGGCCATAGCTGGAACAAAAAAAAACATTTGATTGCACGCCTGTATGCCGATCTTTTATTTTGCTGCTTCTTGATAACATTTTCAAGATGCGCCGGATAATTTGGCGATTTGTCGCACATAGAATAAGTGTCGTGCATAAGTTGACAATAAATACATTTTGACACTTTTCTGTCTTTCTTGTCATATTTCTGAAAAGGTTTTCTGTTACTCTGATAGTTTTTTGGTTGGTCTTTCACAAAGGAAACTATTTCAGAGTCATTTGAAGTCTTAAAAATATCTCTGTTAGAAGAAAAATATGCTGAGCCTTTTTTTTCAAACTGCTCGATGTTCTCAATGTCTGACTGCTGCAAAAATTTAGCAAAAGGAGAAGGTATAGTGGATATAACCTTATCCATAGCTATTAAGTTTTTTAATCTATCAAAGTCTTTTCCTATGTTAGCTGCTTTAAGCCACCTGTTTAGTACACTCTGCACATTTGAAACATAATCAATAAACGTTTCACTAGGTTTAGGTTTTAAATTTGAGAACTGAACCTGATACCCAGGGGCATCAAGTAAAAAGTGCTGCATAATCCTGTCATGGATGTATTGATAGCTAGATCTAAGCTCAATTGGTATAGATTCTATCACTTTAAGGGGCTCACCACTCAGATTCTTCATATAAATCGTAGCCCACATCTCTAATGGAACTTGGTGATATTTAAATTGATACTCTACATTCTCTGTCCAGGCTGATATGGAATCTTCTTTACAATATGGTTTGATAATATTTGTGTATTTATTGAACTTATTTTCCTCTTGTTGACTTCTTAATTTAGTGGCAGAGATTTCTGCGTGTGAGTCTACATCCATGCCTTTCATCTTTAATTGTGTCTCTGATTCTACTTGAATTTGTTTTTCCTTAACGCTTGCCGTTTCATCTATCTCTTTTTGCTTTAGATCTAATTCCCTTTGTTTTATTTCTTTGTCCTGATCTAATTGTTTTTGCTTTAATTCTAATTCTTTTTGCTTAATCTCTTTATCATGTTCTAACTGTTTTAGTTTGATGTCCAATTCTTTTTGTTTATTTATTTCAGCTAGTTCTTTCTGATGTTGTCTATCTTGTTCTTCTTTTTCCTTTTGTTGTTGTCTATCTCGTTCTTCTTTTTCCTTTTGTTGTTGTCTCTCTCGTGCACGTTCGTCTCTTTCAGCATCCTTTGTTTCTTTAAATCTCTTATCAGCATATTCTTCTAAGTCCTTTCCTGTATATTGTAATTCTTTACCTGCTTTTATAAAATCTGATAAAGTAGCCATGCTGTTAAGTAATTAGCTAGCGTTGACTTACAATGATTTGTTTATTCAAATATTTATCTATGATGTTCTATATTTGTTCCTCGTTGAGGACTATGAATTGTATTTTCAGTTTCTATGCTGAACAAAATTTCTATGTTGGAAAATCAGAGCACAAAAATATGCTAGTGTATCACAAGCTGAAAAAGAGATGCAATATTAATCACATTGCATGCCAAAAATATAGGTATACTCAACTTAATGTTCCCGAGAATCAGGGAACGGAACTCCGTTGACACAGGTCACCTTGTTTGGTACTTTGGGATAGAGGCACGTTTCTTAATCAGGACACTTTATTTGGTACACCGGTATACGTACTCAGCTGTTGTTCGCCCTCTGATATGCAGGGCAGCAGTACTTACTACTACTGCACGATATGATTTACCCGACAACTAAGGACAATGACTTTGACAATGACAGACTCACGAACAACTAGAATATGTATTAATTAAATTTAATGTCAATGTCCTGTCTTCGTTCTAACAGTATTTGCCTTTTGTTACTAACCTAGTTAATTTCTGTAAGTGTTGTGCAGCCAAGTCTCATCTGCTTGGCCAAAAATAGTTCCATCGTGACGGTAAACAAAGAGAAAGTAGGACCAAAAATATGAATAACTGTTTTTAACTAAATAAAAATAACATCATAATGTTTAAATAAATAAATATATTCATTTAATAACTCAAATAAACAAATAATAAATAATATAACGCACAGATTCAGGCGAGCAGCCGCTTGGCGATTTTGTAAACACTCGATTGCTGTATGCAAATGACCTAGGACGACTGTTTGTCAATCATTCTACGTCAGAGGCGCAGCGCTATTTTTAGTTTTCAAAAATCGATATTGTCGGCTGGCTGTGTATCGCTCCGCCATGAATCATGTTTGGTGCTTATTTATAAATAAATTGGTAAATACATAAATAAATATGAGAAAATAAGAATATTACTACTTACAGCTTTGAAGAATACATGATTTCACTAAATAAACATTTCATAAGCACAATTAAACAATCTATTTCGTCACGATAGGCACATTTTCTAGCCCGCAATTTGCTCTCGTCTGCACAGATTACCGTCACTGACAAAAATTAGATCCTAGTCCAGAGCCGTGGCTGAGTGGATTAGCTTGAACTTTCGTTCAAGCTTCACTTCTGACACCACAATTATCCTTGCCTGTCAACAACTCAACTGACAGGCACTATCGGATACTTCTCCCACACCAAACAAGAAAACTTGCAAGTCGTGTGCGAGGAAAATAACTGGTACATTTATTGCCGTTGGCTCGCTACACGCAGGTAACAGTCGCTAGTAAACACACAACATAAAGCCACAGAAATTATCTATCACTAGTTGCTAATGCCTATGCTACTCTCTATCTATTTAGTTAAACACAAAACCCCTATCGCTACTCTAACGAGGTGCACACTACAAGTCCTGTCCTCCCGTCTGACGTTCTTTCATCCCGTCGTCACACACCACGCGGATCGACCTTGACCTTGGTGCGTGTTGCCTCACATGGCACGCTGATCGCAGACGTGGTATGTTGAGTGGATACTCAACTTCTCCGTGGCTACCACGAGGCGTGATGCTATCGTGATTAGAGTGCTGACTCTCTGAACAACGCCTGCGTGTCTCATGAGGGAATGGATAACCATCTCCCATTACCTCATCTCCCCTGCCCTTACCTCGGGCACCGTATCACCTCCTGGCCTCTTCAAGATTGACTGCTCTTCCTGGCGGAGGGGATGCGGTCGAGTCTTTGACAATGGTACAGGAACACTCGGAAGAAGACCATGGTGAAAGTCTAGAGGGGTGACACCAAGAGTTTACCGCACTGGGTGACACCAACTTCAGTGACGCCACTGGTAGGGGTCGAACCCCTTACCTCTGCATTAGCACATTGGATGTTTAAGAACACGCATTCTTATCCATTCTGCCATGCTCATCTACTAATTTGATTTATAATACAACATATCTCCTACCACATTAACAACGTTTAACTCACAACTGTGACACTCATTTTGTGCCGTACATTTTCGTTTCCTTCAATCCTACATTTTTTGTTTGGCACTGAATCTGTTATTTATGCCCACGTGGTTGCAATGTAGTATTGTAACTTCCATTGTAACTTCCATTCCAATAAAACAGACTTTTCCATTTGGAAGTTTCCTTATTTCATGACTATTACAGGAATTAATTTCAGGTAGTTATTACTAAGTGACTGACAATTCTGTTTATCTGGCCACGTGGTTTTATCAATCTTCCCTCTGGTTTCCTCACAAATATGGCGAGAATTCAATTACACGTGTTTTCCGGATGTCTGAATAAAAGTGGAGAGAATTTAGTTTCAGGAATTTTCCCCATTTTTCATGTTTCGGGAAATACCAGGGAATTATTACATTTTAGATGACAATTATAATGCATTAGCTTTTATAATAAGTGACAGATCCTTCATAAGAAGTGATAGAGCTTTCATAATAAGTGACAGATCCCGCATAATAAATGACAGTTTCTGAGCTATAATTGACAGAGCTTTCATAAAAACTGACAGAGCTTTCAAAAAACATGACAGGACTTTCATAATAAGTGATAGATCTTGCATAATAAGTGACAGATATTTTTATAATAAGTGACAGATATTTCATAATAAGTGAGAGAGCTTCTATAAAACGTGACAGAGCTTTCATAATAAGTGACAGATCTGGCATACTAAGTGACAGATCTATTAATAATAAATGACAGATCTTTCATAATAAGTGACTGAGCTTTCATAATAAGTGACGGAGCTTTCATAAACAGTGACAAATCTTTCATGATAAGGGTCAAAGCTTTCATAATAGGTAAATAGGTAAAATATCTTTGAAAATATGTGACAGCGCTTTCATAATAAATTATAGGATGTTTGTAATACGACAGTGCTTTCAGAATAAGTGTCCAAAAATTGATAATAAATGACATGGCTTTCATAATAAATAAGAGAACTTTCATCATACGTTGTAGTGCTTTTTATCATAAGTGACATAACTGTCATCTTACGTGGCAGAGCTTTTATAATAAGTGACAGAACTTTCAACATACGTTGCCGAGTTTTTATAATAAGTAACAGAACTTTCATCATACGTGGCAGGGCATTCATAATAAGTAACAGAACTGTCATTATACGTGGCGAACTTATATACTAAGTAACAGAACCTTCACAATAAAAGGCAGAGCTTTCAGGATAAGTAAGAGAATTGTCATCTACTTGGCAGAACTTGTGTCTTGATCTTTTGGACAGTGTGTCTTGATCTCTTTCAGGCCAGTTCCATTATCCACTTCTCCTCGGCGATAACGAAGTTAATCTGGTATTAGATTGCAGTCACGGCCGTGACATCTGATTTCACGTTCGTGACTGCTCACTTTGAGCATGGCAAGCATGCTGGTGACACTAAAGGACCTCTCTTTCAGTTGTTCAGCTTAGAGACATGAAAGCACGGGCTCACGTGAGGGGGCTTACCTCAAAGTACACACCACAAGCCACAAGCCACATGCCCTCGTTGTATGGCTTACATTAAATGTGCCCTGGTGATGTCTGCGGCATTTACATTTGCTTAATGTGTATTTTCGACAACTGGAATCACGCAATCTCCATTGCAATCTCTATTTTCCATCAATTTATTAACTAACTTGGTCTCAATGTGCGATGACTACAATAACTTTAAAAAGTCCATTAAAAGTCGAGAGGTTCGACTTTATTGCACCGGGTTTTATTCCATATGGTTCTGTCTCTTTCCGCAAGGCGCCTGCCGAAATCAAGGCACAAAGCACAAACTCCGTAACTCCAGCGACGACCCCCAGGATTCTCCGATAAAATTGCACTCGTGAAATGAAAGACAGAGCCCTGAATCGAACCCACAACCTTCGGAGCGCGAAGCAGACGGCTTGACCACTTCGCCACGGAGATTCCGGCCCTACACTACAATAACTTAACTGATTCAGCACCGAAGGATAATATATCACCAAATGTGATCTGCCATTTGAACAGAAGGACAACGTATCGCCATACCAGGGTAATCGGGTTGTTTGTTTTGTTTCTTGGTAACTTCCACAATTTCAATGCTCTTTGAATGGTAATATACATTATAATACTTGTTCATTTGATTGTTTATCAAGTTTGGTCCAAACTTACTTTTTTTGTTAGACACTGAATCAGTTTATATTTGTTTGTGTTATTCATGTGAACTTGATTTCCGTCATCAACATCTCAATGTCCACCATATTCCCTGTTTCCTGTAACTTCTTTATAAGTCGACGTGGCTGAAAGGATAAGAGCGATTGCTTTTAAACTTCCGGTACGCTGGTGGCGGGGTAAGGGGTTCAATTCCTATACCGGCGTTAAGTTGGATTTAAACTTTTACTTCTTGTTCAGAAAGCAATGGCAAACTACGGAACGTAACATTGACTAGATAATCAACTATGGATTGATGGCAGCATCATGCAAATGGCATGCATCCTTTAACAATAGTCACGTGTATGATGCCGGCTCCGTGGCAAAGGTATTACGGGCGCAGTTCGTAATCTCGGATACCGCGTTCGAAACACAGCTGTGGGCGATTTGGCAGCAGACTGCCATGCATTCGTTTTTTTATTAAATGGTATGGATGACAGTCGTTCAGAAATCAATGGCAAACTAATGAACGTAAACTTGCCAGGAAATCTCAAACAGCCAAAAAATGATTGCGTTGACTGCTACGTCCTGTAAAGAATACGCAACTACCTTTTTTAGCGTGTATGGTATTGCTTCTTCAGCCATGCAATGTGAAGAGAAGCATGAGGAGATATAGTGACAGCTGGACAAATCTGTGGTCGAAAAGGCAGAGGAAGACGCAAATTCGAAACTATGACTACTGCACCCACAGACCAGAGTGCTAGAAACTCTGCTACCGTGGCTCCACCGTGTGCTCTTGAGTCTCTATTTTACCCTGCTCAGTCCACAGTAAGGAGTGCTAATCAAACTATGACAAGTTCTTGTCAGTGCGTACCCTATCCATCACCTGCGTCATTTGTTCATGTCTGTATTCGCTGGAACGGCTGGGCACTAGCGATTCTGCTGTATCATTTTAGCCGGCTCTGTGGCGAATGAGTTACGGAAGCTGTTCGTAAACCCACAAACAGCGTTCGAAACACAGCTGGGGGAAATTTGACAGCAGACCGCCTTGCGTTGGTTCTCATACAATGGTATGTGTGCCGGTAGTTCAGACAGCAGTGGCAAACCACTGAACGCACACTTGCCAAGAAATCACAGACATCCAAACAATGCTGGGGATGACTGTAATGTCCTGTAAAGAATATGCAACTAACCTTTTAATATCAACTTAATTCTTCTATTCTGCACATACATCAATAAATGGATGGTTGTTGTTTATTAGTTCTCCCCGATCCATACAACAGTACTTTGACCCTAGAGAAACATTTTCTAAATTTGATACAAAGTTCAGTTTCTTTTGACTTCATGGATTTCCTATTGCTATGAACGCTCCTGGCGCCTATTGTATTATTGTTTTAATCTCTTTGCTTGTTTTCCCCATCTTTGTCTACATTGCTACTTTAAAAGACGTCGACTTCATTGCACCGGGTTGTTTCCCACATGGTTCACTTTCTTTGCGCAGGGAGGACCGCTGAAAGCGTCACGCAAAGCACGAACTCTTTAGCTCCAGCAGCGAGACCCAGGAGTCTGCGAGAAAACTGCACTCGTGAACTGAAACAATTCCCCGGAATCGAACCCACAACCTTGGGAGCACGACGCAGGTGGCATGATCACCTCATTCTTCTTTCGTTCGCTATTACACCTCATGAAATACTGTTTCACAATGAAAGTCGGCTTATCATTTTCTTAGTTTATTCTCATTATTTGTTTCTCATGTCTCTTGGTCTATTCTCATGTCTCTTGGTTTATTCTCATATCTCTGGGTGTATTCTCATATCTCTTGGTTTATTATTATTATTATTATTATTATTATTATTATTATTATTGTTGTTGTTGTTGTTGTTGTTGTTGTTGTTGTTGTTGTTGTCAACGTTGCCAGTGGTGGGTTGTGCTCAATCTTCAAATCTCAAATCCCGAAGCAACCAAATAAATCTTTCTTCGTCATCTTTGTCTTTCCCCTATGAGTTCTTACACCTTATTGTTGTAACATCCCATCAAGTGTGTTTAATTTATCTTCCATCTAATTGTGCTTCTGGGACAGGAGGCAATGCCGTCGGAGTAGTGCGAATCAACACGCTTCTCTTTTTGCGTTCATCGAATTCCATTGTTGATAGTAGCTATTGTTGTCTTCAAAATGCAGTCTGTAGACAGTAAGAATAATTAAGGTGATGCCCTGTTGCATTCCTGTTCTTTTCCCAATCATATCCGATAGTGTTCCCTAAAGAAGAACTCTGCATTTCATGTCTCCTTATGTCGCCTTTATTAAATTAATGATCTCCCGTGGGATCCCGTTGTTTCATGAGTTTCTAAAGCTAACCTCTTTCAGTGCTGCCTATGACATTTTCACTGCACTTTTTAAACTTAATTAACTCCTATTGGTCTTGACTATGAATATTCATACTTGTTATTTGAGTGTTACTCTATCTTAACGTGGAGATATGAAACTAGTCTCTATACTCGAGACATTAATGTGGAGATATAAAACTATGTACTCTCTATACTTGAGACATTAATGTGGAGATATAAAACTATGTACTCTCTATACTCGAGACATTATTGTGGAGATATAGAACTATGTACTTTATACTCCAGACATTAATGTGGAGATATGAGACAATGTACTCTCTATACTCGAGACATTAATGTGGAAATATGAAACTATATACTTTATACTCGATACATGATAATACCCAGTGCAATGAAATCGACCCTCTTGCATTTTGAATCCTTTTTAACGCGACAAAGATGAGTTCATTCTCGAGATGTAGAGGGAAAGGGGCATATTGCGATGACAGATTGGAGGACGAAAGAGTGACAGAAAGTTATTGAGAAATAGAGTTGTGAGAGAGAGGGAGGGGGATAGACGGGGAGTACAGGGCAATAGAGTGATAGTATATCAAAGTACAGGACAATAGAGTGATAGACATTGCAATGTACAAGGCAATAGAATCATAGAAATAGTAGCAAAGTGCAGGGCAATAGAGTGATAGACATAGCAAAATACAGGGCAATAGTATGATAGACATTGCAAAGTACACGTCAATAGAGTGATAGACATAGCAAAATACAGGGCAATAGTATGATAGGCATTGCAAAGTACTAGTCACTAGAGTGATAAACATGGCAAGATACAGGCAAAAGAGTGATAGACATAGTACAGGGAAGCATATGAAGACAACTAGATTGGGGGGGGGGGGGTGAGTTGGGAGCAGTGAGAGGGTGGCATAACATGTAAACATTTGTTTGTATAAGTGTGAAAAAGAGACGAGTGAACAGTGAGAGTAGAAGATAAAGTAATAGAACATGTGAAAAATTTAGTAAGGTTGTTAGATTGAGAAAGTGCACGAATGGTATAGAGCAATGGTTCTCAACCTTTTTGGGCCCATGCCCCCCTCCACCATATGTTGAGAATGCCATTCCTCCCCTTTCGTATTTCCTCCATATAAATTCCCCCTCTCCCCCCCCCCACCCTGCCCCTACATAGTATACGTAAATATGGAAGCTAACTTAATAACACATACTAGAACAAGTTTAGACACCTACATAAAACGTGATTTGTGGGTCTACTTGCGTTATAAGACGAATATCAGAAGAGCGAGGAGTACAGAACCGCAAAGTATGGAGGGAAAAACAATATCAAGTAATCGGTTCTTGTATTAACGCGATCTTGAAATAATCTTCATCCCCCCCCCCCCTCGCCACCCCAACCTCACCCCGAAAAACCTAAAATTCCCCCCCCCCCGGGGGGAGGGGAAATTCCCCACCGTTTGAGAACCACTGGTATGGTATAGAGAAAGAGAGAGGGTTAGATACGCAGAGAGAGAGAGAAAGAGAGAGAGAAAAGGAGAGAGAGAGAAGGAGAGACAGAGAGAACGAACGAACTTTATTTTCAAGGGGTTACAAATTAGGCACGCAGGCCTGTCCTACATTCGGCCCTTCCAACCACTCATCTTTCTTACATTAATTATCTATTGCGCATGTTACATTCACATTGGAAAAAATAACATTGTCTAATGATTGCTAGAAACATAAGTAATGCATATTATGATGTTATGAGACAAGCAGACAAGCACACACACACACACACACACACACACACACACACAACACACACACACACACACACACACACACTGACTCATTCACACATGTTTAAACACATACATACCTTCATACACACATTTACATATACTCATACATACCATACATACATCATTTA
Source organism: Cepaea nemoralis (assembly GCA_014155875.1). Lineage (NCBI taxonomy): Eukaryota > Metazoa > Mollusca > Gastropoda > Stylommatophora > Helicidae > Cepaea > Cepaea nemoralis. The sequence continues at coordinate 259,571 of JACEFZ010009532.1, forward strand.
CACAAACTCTCACAAGAAGCAGCAAATTATGCCTGAGACGACAGCCACAGCAAACACAACTCCTCTGTTCACATCACGTAGCGACTTAATTAAACCCATAACCTTTGCAAGACCCACTGGGACGACTGCACTCTCACCATCAAAACGCCCACGCTGCTATCACACGAAATGATGCTTCCAGATTCAGAATTAGCATGCGACTGCTATGGAAATCTGAATCCATGATCAGGCCCATTGGTGTCGCTACAATTGTGTCCCTGGTGGAGAGAATGTCCTGGCCATCGGAATCAGTGTCCCTGGTGGGAAGGGTGTCGTTGCCATAGGAATCATTCTAGTGTTTGTTCTGCCGGGTTGTTAACAAGTTATAGAACAGTATCGCACCCTTAAGTGTAGGGGGAAGTAAAGCAGGTTAATATTGTCATGTATTAAGAGTGTCGTATTATGCGATTACGGGGGGTGGGGGCGTGGCTGGCTAGTCTCAGCCTGTAGAAAAGCTTGGCACTTGGTAGCTAACCAGTTGTGAACAAGTTAACTTCAGGCTTGGTGTGAGGTGGTTTCTGGCCTCATCTCTGTTTGAGTATAGAAGAGGAAGAGGGAGGGGAAGTAGAAGATGGAGGAGAAGAAGAAGAAGATGAAGATGAAGAAGAAGATGAGGAAGAGAAGGAGGAGGAGGATGAGTAGAGGTATAAAGAAGAAGATGAAGAGAAGAAGAAGAAGAAGAAGAGAAGAAGAAGAAGAAGAAGAAGAAGAAGAAGAAGAAGAAGAAGAAGAAGAAGAAGAAGAAGACGAGGAGGAGGTGAAAAAGGAGGAGGGGAAGAGAAGAAGAAAACGACTATGACTAAGATGAAACATATGAAGATAAAGATTAAGACTTAAAGACAGACAGTCAGACAGACAGACAAACAGACAGACAGACAGACAGACAGACAGACAGACAGACAGACAGACAGACAGACAGACAGACAGACAGACAGACAGACAGACAGACAGACAGACAGACAGATAAGTAGGTCCTAGGTATATATGTAGGTAGGTAGGTAGGTAGGTAGGTAGGTAGGCAGGCAGGCAGGCAGGCAGGCAGGCAGGTAGGTAGATTAGATTAGATTAGATTAGATTAGATTAGATTAGATTAGATTAGATTAGTCAAGAATTGGAAACAATCGATTTGTAACGGGAGATAACCATTATTCAATAAGTGACAATCATTGTCAAGAGGTGATCATCAGTACCCAGGGGCAGACAACCTGTGTACACAGTGTACCAAGAAATGGAAGATGACAGTCATTGCGCAAAAAGAGATAACTGTTATCTGAAGGTGACAACCATTATGGGAAATTCACTCAATCTCGTATGTATGTGTCTGAAACTTTAAGAAGGGTCGATACTTAATACAATAACATGCTGCTTCAAGCAAGACACTTTTCTGAATTGTCTGGAAATTATCTGGTAAGGAAAGGCGGGAAGAACGGGAACTGACTATTCCACCTATATGCCATAACCGGAGAATGGATAAGAGTGCTCGTTCTTTAACTTCCGGTGTGCTGATGCCGAGGTTGTGGGTTCAACTCCTACACCGGTCAGTTGGATTAAAATGTTGACTTCTCGTCCTAGACTTGGGGACGTAAATTAAAAGTACATCTGAAGTCAGAGTGGGTTCGCCTAAGGGTGAGAGGCAGTGGTAACAGGGGAAGCTAATTCACCCGCAAAAATCAGTCTTGTGTACTAGTAATAGTTGTACATGAATGGACTACACTTGAGTTCAAAGCGAGCAACACAAATAAAACAAAATACCATGATGTAGAATATGGGAAGGTGTAACACTTCACATTCCAACAACAGTATCCCATCTTTAGCTATCTAGATCTTTATCTTCGAGATTTGGGATTACCTTGATCTTTGACTTCGAGATTTGGGATTACCTTGATCTTTGACTTTGAGATTTGGAATTACCTTAATCTTTGACCTCGAGATTTGGGATTATATTGATCTTTGACTTCGAGATTTGGGATTACATTGATATTTCAATTCGATGTTTGGGATTACCTTGATCTTTGAATTTGAGATTTGGGATTACCTTGATCTTTAACTTCGAGATTTGGGATTACTTTGATCTTTGACTTTGAGATTTGGGATTATCTTGATCTTTGACTTCGAGATTTGGGATTACATTGATCTTTGACTTTGAGATTTGGGATTATCTTGATCTTTGACTTTGAGATTTGGGATTATGTTGATCTTTGACTTCGAGATTTGGTATTACCTTGATCTTTGACTTCGAGATTTGGGATTACATTTATCTTTGACTTCGAGCATTGGGTTTTTATCATGATTATATTATATTAAGAAGAGAGGACAGATCACCTGTGTGAATGTCCCGAGATCTGTGATGTCGGTGCTTGACCCAACTCAACTCAACCATGTTTAGAACATGCACTGGGTTATTTACATAGATATCAGACAAATTGAGTCGCGATAGCTCAGCTGCTAGCACGCTTGCCTGTCGACCAAGTGGACGTATGTTCAAATCCCCTTAGAAAACGAGGTTGTATTTATTGCGACTGGTTATTGCCCACACCATTGGTGTAGTGCTTAGTTGGCTATTACGAGGGTAAGTTAATAATCAAGGTCCACCTTGGCGGGAGACATTTCACGAATGACGCCGAAGTTGAATGTGAAGTGAAAACGTAGTTAGAAAACAGAGCACGCAGTTCTATGCTGCCGGTTTGGGAGGACTAATAAAACGATAGGATAAGTGAATCAATGTTGGTGGAAATGATGTTGAGAAATAAACTGGTTTCAAGTTGTTATCATATTTAATTATTTTTTTACAGCCATTTATGACTTACTTATTAACTTACCCTCGTAGAATATGGGCCTATCACAATATTTTCAATTAGCGCAGAGTGTGTAAGAGATTCATTTCATCGTCATCATAAGCGTGGGTGGTCTTGTTTCGCCATCTCACAAGATCACTCGAGTCGTGGATCATCTATGTATTCTTGTCTCGACCATACCACGTGGTCAAGCCGACCAAATATATACTTCTCTATTTTCAGCTTGTTCATTCACCTCAGGTTTTGCCAGTTGTCACCAAGGTCTCCAGTTTATTTCTTCTCATAACGTGCTCAAGACATCTTGACCGTCTGTTTAATTTCTCTTGTCAGTTTATGGTTTTCATTTGTTTCTTGTAGGACTTGCTCATCGGATTTTCTATCTGTCTATGGTATTCTTTGCATTTTCCCCCAGAAACCACATTTTCCCAATCATCTGTATGTCGTTCAGCTTGATTACCTTACTTTATGTAAAACGTACTACCTCGTCATAGGTTATGGCTGTAACAGACTGAGGATGGTTTCCACTTCCCTTCGCCTGTCTATCATTCATTTCTCTTCCAGATATACGAGGGGCGTTCAGAAAGTAATGCACTACATCGTTTTTCTCAGGAGCTGTTTAGTCAAAAAGTATGAAATTTATACACAATATACATGGATATGTCATGTAAATATTGATATTATTCGTCATAATGCCCATCAACTTGTACGGCTTTATGCCAGTGCGAAACAGGTGATGTATTCCTTGCCAGTACCAGATTTTTTGCTTGACCGTATGGCCATTCCTTCGCTGCATGAATCACTCCTTCATCATCTTCAAACCTTGTCCCACGGAGTGCATTTTTAAGTGGACCAAATAGATAACAACCAGAGGGCGCAAAATCCGGACTATAGGGTGGATGGGGTAGTACATTTGGTGATTGCTTTCCGGGTTGCCTGACTTGCGTGAGGGTGCGCATTGTCGTGAAGGAGAGGCAAGTCTGCTAGATTCTTATGCGGCCAAATTCTGCGAAAACCTTATTTTAGTTTTCATTTTAAATATCTTAATGTAAGCTTGCGAATTGATTGTCTCTCCTCTGGCATACCATCCACAAAAAATCACGGTCCTCAAAAGATTTTTTTTAAAAAGACAGTGATCATGACCTGAAAGAGTTATCTTGAATTCCTTTCTTCGTGGTGGTTGTGGATGATGCCCCTCCATTGACTGTCTTTTTGTCTCAGGTTCAAAATGACGTGCCCAGGTTCCGTCACTTGTAACGATCTTAGACAACAAGTTCTCTCCTTCAGCATTAAAACGCTCCAGCAATTCAGAAGAAATTGCCTTCCTTTGCAATCGGTTGTAATTTTTAAGACTTCGAAAAATTTATCTTGCGCAAACAAAACGAAATCCGAGATTTTTTTTAAACTGCATTTGCTCAACTATTGCTGACGGATAGCTGTAATGTGAGTATTGAGTAATGAGTAGTGATTCGATTATCCGTAAGAATAATGTCCTCAGCGCATTTCAACATTTCTGCGCTGGTGGCTGTGGCAGGACGTTCACAGCGCGGTCGATCAAGCAGCTCCGTATCTCCACTTCCTGATTCTTTGATTCTCTTAACCTAGCGACTGACTGAATACTCTTGTCTACTGCAAAACTTCCATACACATCACATAGATGCTTGTGAATGTTAACAACAGTTTCATTCTCTGCAATGAGAAATTCTTTCACAGATCGCTGCTTATAACACTAACAAGCTCCATTTCAACTTGTTAGGGCAGCCATATTATTTGGCCGGTTGAGTTGCAATTTGGTGCGCACAATTGGCACAAGCCTTATTTGAAGTGTTCAAAATGTAATGCTTCTATCTTCATTATTAGCTGAGAAAAACGATGTGGTGCATTACTTTCTGGACGACCCTCGTATTACAACGTTAAGGGATCCTTTGTTTTACAACCCTTGTGGATTTCTGACAAAGTCCACGGAGTGCTTTTCTCAGGTCTGCATGTTGTTGCTCTTCTGAAATCCAGTGTTCAAACGTGTGCTTAAATGCTTAACTAAATCAATAAATTCGAATGCTAGAGGGAAATCATAACATCAGAAAGAAGATATATGGCAGAAATGAACAGGAAAATAGGCCAAGTTAAGGCTGTCAGGACAGCAGAAGTATCTGGTGTAATTACACCACTGTAAAATAGAGGAAGTTTCCGTGGCGAAGTGGTCAAGTCGTCTGTCTCGCGCTCTGAAGGTTGTGGGGTCGATTCCGGGCTACGTTTTTCGGTTCACGAGTGCAACTTTCTCAGAGACTCCAGGGGGTCATCGCTGGAGCTCCGAGTACATGCTTTGTGCGACGCTTTCGGCAGACCACCCTGCGGAAAGAGAGCGAGCCATGTGGGATAAAACCCGGTGCAATGAAGTCGATCCTCTCGACTTTTAAGACCAGTGTAAAAAGGGGGTTTGGGAAAAAAAAAAAGGGGGGGGGGGGAATTAAACACTCTTAAACTACTGTCAATTATTAATGTCAGAAAGAGAATACTAAAATTTGAGGAGCGGCTGTTTGAGTGGCTAGAATGCCGGGTTCTCCTTCGGGAGACCTGGGGTCCCCTTCGGGAGACCTTTGGTTTTCTTCAGGAAATCCAGGTTCGAATCCTCGGTGAAGTGTGAAATTTATTTTTCTTTAAATATCGAGAGGCAAAACCCGAAAACCCTATCCTGCACAGTTGAAGGCGACTGCACTAGCCAGGCGGCTTTAATTCCTGGGGCTCAAGACCTCCGCTGTCATAGACCGCCAGGTACTATAGGCAGTAGATGACAGTCAGCACTGACATGCTATATAGAACCTATTCTGCTGTATGACAGTAAAACGTGAACGAACAGATTAGGGCAAGCTTGGAGGTGGCGGAGATGTAGTATTCTAAGATATATGTTCCGGATACCTTGGACTATCAGAGCAGCTAACATCAAGTGTCTGGAAAAGGCTGCTTAATGTAGAACAATATATGCAAATGTAAGAAGGAGACAGTGTTTTGTAGTCGTATCATGAGAAGAGGGGCATTGGGAAACGTGACAACGAGAAAGATCAGTGGTAGAAGCGGCAGAGGCGGGTGGACTGCGACGGTGACGGGGAGGAACCTCATCAATAGAACTGATCCAGAACACCAGCGGCTGACTTCTGTCGAGACCCAAGAATTCATACGACATATGTCGTAGGTGGTCGAGATCCAAGAATGCATATACCACATGGCGTAGATGGTGAAGATACTAGAGTTCATATGCCACATGGCGTAGATGGTGAAGATTCTAGAATTCATACGCCACATGACGTAGATGTGGTAACATGACGTAGAGGATGAAGATTCTATTATGCATACGCCACATGGCGAAGATGGTGAAGATACAAGAATGCACACGCCACATGGTGAAGATGGTGAAAATACAAGAATGCATACGCCACATGGCGAAGATGGTGAAGATACAAGAATGCATTCGCCACATGGCGAAGATGGTGAAGATACAAGAATCCATTCGCCACATGGCGAAGATAGTGAAGATACAAGAATCTATTCGCCACATGGCGAAGATGGTGAAGATGCAAGTACTTTGAAAGGTCCAATTCTTGTATCTATAGATAGTACGTGCAATCTCGAATCAGATACAGTTTCTTTATCATTTCAAAACTCATTTTCATTATCTAACATGCTCTTTTATGCTTCGAGTTTCTCTTAGCCTTATCGGATATTATTATTATTATTATTATTATTATTATTATTATTATTATTATTATTATTATTATTATTATTAAGCCTTATCAGTTATTATTATTATTATTATTATTAGTATTATTATTATTATTATTATTATTATTTGTCCCTATGCAGTTCCCAGCAATGAATCTGTCAAGTGATAGAACCATCACATTATGTAGGCTGAATGCACGGAGGAATATGTGGCCAACATTTCCTCACGTAGCAGGTGACTAGCCCAGGCGTCGAACCTATATCCGACCGCGCTCATAGCTGACACTTTTTTTTTGCTCTCTCGCTTTGAACTCGAGGGTAGTCAATAAACACTACTTCTAGTAGTGCTGGACTGAATTTTGCGTGTGGATTAGCTTTCCCTATTACCAGTGAGCCTCGCCATCAGACGAATCCACTCCGACTTCAGAGGTACTTGTAATTTACGACACAAGGTCAAGGACAATCGGTCAACCTTTTAGTCCAACTGTCCGGTGTAGGGGGTTGAACCTCTTACCTCGGCATCAGTGGCTGACATTATAAACGTAGTCCCATATCAACTCCGCAAATCCCTCCCTCTAGCTTTGTTCTTTAGTTATCTTTGATTCATGTTTCTCCTTAATTTATGTCTTTGTCATCTCTACCCCCTCTCTCTCTCTTTACACCTTACACACACACACGCGCACACACACATACACACACACACGAGTTCACACATGAACGACAAAACACACACGCGAACAATAGTCCACACACGACACCACACACACACACACGCACACACACACACACACACAATCAATCAATCAATCAATCAACTCGACTTTATCCTCTCAACCGCTGTGGCATGATCAATGATGTTGAGGGACTTCAACAACACTTGTCTTGGTGCATCCCGGCACATCTCCATCCCTTTGTTCCGGCGCTAGTTGACAGCACAATCTGGTCGCATAGAGTTCAAAGGTCATCCATTTTCATTACGAAAGTATTAGAAAATATCGATTTGATCTCTACTTATCCCATTGATGTCTCTCTCCTTCGCTTTTTTCCTGATGATCTCTCTCTCTCTCTCTCTCTCTCTCTCTCTCTCTCTCTCTCTCTCTCTCTCTCTCTCTCTCTCCTTATTATATATAGATAGCAAACAAAAACATATATAATTATCTGCCTCTTTCTTTTTTTTCTCTCTCTCTCTCTCCTGATTATACCTCTCTCGCTCTGCCTCTCTCATGATTATGTACATTTCTGTCTCTCTCATGATTCTGTCTCTTTCTGTCTCCCTCTCCTGATTAGCTCTCCCTTCTTTTTTCGCTTTTCTGACTCTCTCTCTCTCTCTTTCTCTCTCTCTCTCTCTCTCTCTCTCTCTCTCTCTCTATATATATATATAT
>JACEFZ010009532.1:270000-272500 GCA_014155875.1 Cepaea nemoralis
TCCTTTACAGGACATCGCTGTCAACATCAGCATCTTTCAGTTGATTGCTGATTTCTTGGCAGGATTACGCTCAGTAGTATGCAATTGCTTTCTGAGCGACCGGCTCACATACCCCGTAAGTTACCGACGCGGAGAGAATCGCTACCGATTCTCGCGCACATCACGTTACTCTCGAGAGTATACGGGATTACGCAGAAAGTCGTGTAAACTCTAAACCAGGGAGACCGGCATATATATTGTCAATTGAAACGAGAAAAAGAGTGTTGAGGGGATATATAGAGCCTGTTCTTTTGAATGGATGTGAAACTTGGACAATGTGCAGTCAAGCTGAAAGACATCTGATGGCTGCAGAAATGTGGTTTCTGAGGAAAATGCAAAGAATACCATGGACAGACAGAAAAACCAATGACCAAGTACTACAGGAGACAAGTTAAAATCGTAAATTGATTAGATAAATTAGACGTTGACAGTCAACAATTTTTGGACATGTTATGAGAAGAAATGGATTCGAGAACTTGGTGACAACTGGCAAGATCGAGGGGAAAAGACCAAGAGGAAGACCGAGAGGAAAATACCTGGATGGCTTGGCCACATGGCATGGACGAAACAGGAACACTGAGCTGATCCACGACGCTGGTGATCGAGTGAAATGGCAAGTCATGACCGCCCACGCTTTCCGGCATGACACATGATTGAATTATATATATATATATATATATATATATATATATATATATATATAGTATATATATATATATATATATATATATATATATATATAACCAATGACAAACTCCTACAAAAAGCAAACGTAAACCGTAAAATGATTAGAGACATTAGACGTAGACAGTCCCAGTTTTTTGGACACGTTATGAGAAAAAATAAACTGGAGAACTTGGTGACAACGGGCAAGATTGAGGGGAAATGAACAAGGGGAAAGCAGAGAAGTAAATACCTGGGTAGCTTGGCCACGTGGTATGGTCGAGACAGGAAAACGGAGTTGATCCACGACTCTGGTGATCGAGTGAGATGGCGAAACATGACCGCCCACGCTTACGGCCACGACACATGATGATGATGAGTTGCATATTACAGCCGTATTATTGAAGGACTTTACACGGACTTTACAAGGACTTTACTTGGACTTTACACGGACTTTACACGGACTTTACAAGGACTTTACAAGGACTTTACTTGGACTTTACACGGACTTTACAAGGAATTTACAAGGACTTTACTTGGACTTTACAAGGACTTTACATGGACTTAACCAGGACTTTACAAGGACTTTACTTGGACTTAACAAGGACTTTACAAGGACTTTACTTGGACTTAACAAGGACTTTACAAGGACTTTACTTGGACTTAACAAGGACTTTACAAGGACTTTACTTGGACTTAACCAGGACTTTACAAGGACTTTACTTGGACTTAACAAGGACTTTACAAGGACTTTACTTGGACTTAACAAGGACTTTACCAGGACTTTACAAGGACTTTACATGGGCTTTACATGGACTTTACATGGACTATACAAGTTAGTGAAATGTCAATGTTGTGTGTCCTTTGCAGGACGCTGCAATCAACCCTAACTCCAGGTTAATTTACTACTCAATGTTACGTTCTGTAGTTTGCTATTGTTTTCTGAACAAAAAGTCCAACTGATGGGTGTAGGAAACCACCCCACTACCTCGCCGTAATCGCACCGGAAGTTTAAGAGCGAGCGCTCTTATCCATTCAGTCAGGTTGACCTATATGAGGTTAGTACGTGTGTCTATTAAAACTATCGGAACGACATATAAGACAAATGGAAGCGGTATAGATGGTTCTTGTCCCAGCCTGCAAGTCAAAGTCTGACCACGTGTCTCACCGAAGCAGAAGTAAACAATCCCTCATATCAGACCCGCAAACATTTCCTGGATCAGGCACAGGAGAAGTGTGAGATAGATGTAAAAACTAATCTAACGGCTCCAAACTGCATGGCAGAGTACGATGCCACAGCAGGAGAAAGAGGCTTGGAGTCATAACTGTGGAGGGACCTGTTCCTAGAGAGAGTTCTGTAGATTTGGGGCCGATTTTCAAATCAATTCGAAACAATTCAAAGCAATGTTTTCCGACTGTGAATTTGAATAATGAAGACACAAACAATATACTGCACAATTTAGTGCCTGGCATATTTCGATGCATCACGTCGGATTCATACTGCAGAAAAACGTTTAACATAGATGCTGCAGAGTTATGTATCATGTGAAGTGAGTAAATTAATAATACGCAAGCTAAAACAATTAAAATACATAGTCATAGGTAATGTTCAAATGCAACTAAATATGCCAGGCAGTAAATCGTGCAACATATTGTTGATGTCTTCTGTGTTTAAATTCACTAAGGGAATACATTGTTTTAAAGTTTAAAATATAGTTTGAAAAGATTCTTTACGCTTCTTGATTGTGTGTTTATACATTTCTGTAGCAAGCACCCGACGAGATACAACGATATACGC
>JACEFZ010009532.1:275000-424904 GCA_014155875.1 Cepaea nemoralis
CTTGTTGTGGTATACTGTTAGTTGGTAACCTACTTGTATGGACAAACCATTTGACTTGTTGCCTTCTAATAAAATCTAGTGCAGCTACAAACCCTACATTAGTCCTGATTTTTTTTTCATTTCTGATCTGATCTCTTCTTGATACATTGAGTATTCTTCTCAGGAATCTCATTTGTGTTGTTGCGATTTTTCGTTTCTATTTTTCTGTCATTGTCCAGGTTTGGCATCGGTAACATAGAGTTGGTAGAAATATTGTGTTGTAAAATGCTTTCTTAGTAGTTATAGATACATGTTTGTTCTTTAGTATTGGTGCCATTTGTCCAATGAGTTAGTTTGCCTTATTGCATCTGTTTTCGAAATTTTTTTTTTTTTTTTTCTGATTTGCCATTTGATGATATTATACTTCCTAGTGTCACAGCGCCAAACCAAGGCACTTAGTTTGGTCTGTGAAAACCGTACGGTCCTGGCCACGCCGGAAACGCCACTTTATCACAAAGACCGGAGGCCATTTTTCCTTGTAGCAGCCAGCGGTGTGGGAAGGCAGGCGCTGGGACCCAGTGTAGTTTGTGGCCAGCCCGCCTTGAGACGAGATATGTGGGGTTTCCCATCTGTTCATCATTGAACAACATATGTCAGAGGAAAAAGCTGTAAGTCTAAAATGTTTAATTTAATAAATATTTGTCGAAGCCGCACACACCTCCAAAACAGGTGTCCGAAGAGAGGGGTTGGTGTTATTCAGAACCCCTCTGGAGTCAATTGTAGCAAAGCATTTGCCAACGTAAGCCACCGAGACCAGCAGGGCCTTAAGCGACAACAGAGTCCGCCCCAGGTTGATCCTTCTAAAGGATCAGCCCCAGCAGTTCAGGTGGGTGCAGTGTCAACTTCTGGTAGCCAGATGGTTATGTGTGGCAACCAGAGAAATTTCTTTCGCAGGAAGAGGCGGAGGAGGAGGGGACAATGGAAGTCTCCTCTTGCCAGTGTGGCTGAACAGTTAGAGGGTGACTTGAGGGTTAGACTTGTGACAGATGGTCAAAGTGATGTGACAGATAGTCAGTGTTTTGTGACGGGTGTGGGCCAAAATTTTCTGCATACCGATATGTCATCTCGTGACTTTGTGCAAAAGGGGATTGTGAAAGACCACCAGCAAGAACTTTTGCCCGTTAGACATGGTTGTGAAAGATAGAGACTGTTTTCATCCGTTTAGAAATTCCAGTCTTTTGGATTGACAGCCTTAGTGTAGTTAGTTAATTAGCAGTTATGTTTTGCTGTTGTTATATATTATGATTGCAGGTAGATGGTGTCATGTGATGACATGTCTTTCTTTTAGAGTGCAAGAACGCCAGGCAGACCAGGTGAAAGGGGTGGTTCTGTTGTTCATGTGGTGTTGTCATTACCATCATGTCCAGTAAGAGAGTAACTTCCAGAGTGAATTCATGAGGTGGGATATTATTGAAATAACAATGTTTTGTTGGCCCGGTATATTTTCCTTTATGTTTATATTCAGGTTACAGGTGACACATGATGAAATGTTCTTTTTAGTGTAGAGATACAGGTTGATAGAAAAACAAGTCATTTAGGTACCACAGTAGCTGCAGGAAGCTTATATTTGAAGAGACAAAAGGTATTATTTTTAAATACATTTTGTGTTGAATTTCCAGAGTTAAGGGAAGTAGTAACCAATATAAAGGTTACTGGTTTAATGTTTATGTTTGTTTAATTATTTTTATGTAAGAAGTGAGGGTTGTATTCATTTTGTTACAATTGGTGCTCTTATAGCAGAAGAGCTATTTTTCCTCACTGATGTTATTTTAGTCATTAGTACCAACAACTGAGCTAGTATGGTTTATACTTTTGTGTTGAGATTATTGGTATTGGAAAAGACTGATGCTTGGTGATGTAATCTACACTGGTTCACATTGTAAGTGATGATTGAATAGAAAAAGACTATTTTGTTAAGTGGTACTCTTCAGGGATATAACCAGCAGTTTAGGTTTTGGGGGCAAGGTCTCCAAAGGTGACAAAAGATTTTTTTGTTTGTTGATGTTTGTGCTCTATGACCAGGGAATTGTTAGGGCATAGAAGTCTGATGTCATTTTGATGGCTGGTTACGTATAACTGTCATTGGTGTCTTGACTGATTGATGATTATGTTTTTGGATGTGGTAACATGTGACATAGATTTGTTATGCCTTTGTCATTTTGATGGCGGTTTGTGTGTAAATTTAAATGAATCCTTGTTTCATTGATGATTATTTTTGGATGAGGTCACAGGTGGCTTTATTTTTTTTTTTTGGGCGTTGGTAATTTTGATGATGGTTTATGTGTAGATGTTAACTTGTAAAGAGATAGTTGGGGTAAGGGGATACGATAGTCCATTCCTTTTGACGGGACGTCAAAAAAGTAGGGGGTTGGATATGTCACAGCGCCAAACCAAGGCACTTAGTTTGGTCTGTGAAAACCGTACGGTCCTGGCCACGCCGGAAACGCCACTTTATCACAAAGACCGGAGGCCATTTTTCCTTGTAGCAGCCAGCTCGGTGTGGGAAGGCAGGCGCTGGGGCCCTGTGTAGTTTGTGGCCAGCCCGCCTTGAGACGAGATATGTGGGGTTTCCCATCTGTTCATCATTGAACAACATATGTCAGAGGAAAAAGCTGTAAGTGTAAAATGTTTAATTTAATAAATATTTGTTAAATCGCAGCACACACCATGTTACAGGCTTGAAAAGCGTTTGCGTGGGAAAACCGATGTGTGTGAACAAAGCTGTTAGGCAGGGTGGTAGGAATAAAGAAATATAAATAGATAATGTAGATGAGTATTACTAAAGTGAGCTGTTCTACAGATCAATGTAACGTCCCTGAGGTTTTAGGAATATAACATTTAATTCATAGAGATGTCAGCAATCAGACAATGGTGATGTGAAATATGTAGAATAGGTCATTGATGGTGGTGAAGTACCATAGAGACTGATGTCATGTCATGCCAGCCATGCTGGCACAAGATTATTTTGTTGGGAATTATTTTACATGGTTATCCTATGGCATTAATGTGTTACTGTCTAAATAGATATGTGGGAGATTCACCAAAATATACAATGTGTGGGGTCATAAATTAGTTTATGGTAAAGACTGAAATAATGCCACATGGTGCCATGCAGGCCATGTTGGCATGGAAGGGAGTAAGTGCTTGTGAGGTTGCTAGAAATGAAGGTTACTTAACAACAGAGTGGTGAGAATCATATGTGTATGTGTATACAGCAGCAAGATATGTTTACTAGGATTATTCTGTGACAATGGTGAGCATCACATTGGAATGTTTGGTCAAGTGTTGGGTATGAACACTCCAAAGCAACAATGAGTAGGGGAAAATAACCATAATATATGTGTAATATTTATACATGTGTAAAGCAGAGGAAGAGTACTTACATGTTATATGTGGCAATGATGGGTTAATGGTTAAGCTAAGCAGTTAGAACATGTAGGTAATAAATAGAAGTATAGGAAATAATGTGTTGAATTGTAGGGACGCCATGCAGATTGATAGCCACTAGGCGTAGGAAATAATACATCTTAATACGCGGGGTGCGTATCAGCAATCATTGTGTAATCGTAACTGCGAATGAAGTGTGGCTTTACTGAGGGAGAACAGGCAGGTGCATCTGGAACTGATATTGGTAAAGGGGTTTCTCATTTAGCAGTGAAGTCTGGTGTCACATCTGCTACCAGAATGCAGTAGTGTTTGTGCTAGTGTATCAAACTGGGAGTTTTATGTGTAGTAATACAGGGTGTTTGTTGTACCAGGGGAAGGGTGTGATTTATTGCTACGTACCACCTTTCGCAAAGATATATGCACTTGCTATGCGACACGAAGCGTAAGAGAAGAAAAGTTATAACCGGTGTATCGTAGGAAGAATGGTGGGAAATAGAGGGCATAACTGCACATTTGCTGTCCACTCACAGATAAAAGTACTCTGGTGTAGTTGGCATTAGTGTGTAATAATAATGACATAATATATATAGTACACTGGTTGTTATATTAGTGCTGATATTCTGTTTCTGCCCATGAACATGGTTATGCTTTGATCCTGTCTCATATGGATGATGCACTCTTACTTGATACTATGGTGTATTTATTTTATGAACTGTCTTAAGGGCATCAGAGAGTCCCTAATTGAGTTCCTGTGTAATAAATGTTTATCTTTATCTTTAACTTTCTGTGAATGTTGTGACTCTTCTATGTGTAAGGTTACATTGTCACATTATACAAATAAGGTGACTCCACATTGTATGTATGTCTGTTGCTTTTCATAGTTAGACATGTTTTGCTTGCTGGTTGTTAGTTTGTAATGCTAATCAGATGCTGTAACTTGCACAGTATCATATTAGTGCTGGTACTCCATGCAAACTGGGACATTGTTGGGGTAGTTGTCCAGTGAAGTCCCTATGTTATGGTAACTTAGTGTCTGATGGTGGCAGTGTTCATAATGTTGTGTATTGTTGCATAGGAGTAAAGTGTACTATCAGATGTGGAGCACAGGAGTTCAACCTGTCAATATATGTTTTATATTAGGGAAAAGAGTACGGTGTGTTAGCAAAACAGTTGCCGGTGTGCGTAACAATAGAGAGAGAATTGTAGAGCATTAGACTGAGAATATAGTAGGTAGTGTTTAGTTGTGACAATATCTTGGGTTGAACATTGATAGTGTTCCATGAACTTGTGGTTTATAGGGAATATTGTGTTGTCTGGTGTTACCGGTGACTCGGTACAAATTAATGTATAAAATATTCTGGAAGGTGTAGACAGGGAACTGATTATGGGTTCCTTGGCAAATGTAGCTATTTTGGTAGGCAGGGAAGGTAACCCAATTTGTCAGCACACAGATTTCATTCTGGTGTGTGTTAACTGAATCAGTGTTGAGATGTTGTGTTTGTTTGCAGTGTCTGATGTGTGTTAACCAAATGTGTTGTGATGTTGTGGCAGTTTGCAGTGGCTGATGTATGTACTCTGTTATTTGTAGCTATGTGTTTACAGCTGGACAAATGAGATCAATCTTCCACTGCTTGTGTGTGTAGGAGCTGTGTAGTGTAGTTAATTGAGCTGAGAAGGTGGAGCAGATTGACATTGTTGCATTAGGTGGTCCATTCTAGCAATATCAAGTGTAATCTCATGATAGCAGTGGCACAACTGGAGAAGATATTAAAGTGGGTGATCTGATGATGCAATATTGATTGTTGTATTTAACAATTAGATATGTAGTCACCTTTAAGAAGAATGAGGCAACACAAGAATGATCATGCCAGTCAACAAGGGTTACCTCAGAATAGCAGTAGTACAACTAGAGGGGCAAGGTGGATAATTTGATGGAAGACATTTATGACCTATGGGTTAATTCATGTGTTATATTGTATGTGCTCATTGCTTCATGTGTTTAATATGTCTTCTTTATAATGATAATCATAGATTGTGTTTTCCATTGT
This sequence comes from Cepaea nemoralis, assembly GCA_014155875.1. Taxonomy (NCBI): domain Eukaryota; kingdom Metazoa; phylum Mollusca; class Gastropoda; order Stylommatophora; family Helicidae; genus Cepaea; species Cepaea nemoralis. The sequence continues at coordinate 280,475 of JACEFZ010009532.1, forward strand.
TACAGGAGCCGCTGACTAGTTAGTGTCAGCAGGCCTGGGTTCTTGGTGGGATAGTAAATTGTGTCACAACTCTTTGTTTATGTCATGTCTTGGGGTTTATGTTGTGTAACCTATGTTTTTGTAGTGCCTTATTGTCTGTGCAGTGTTGCTTGTGTCAAGGTTCTTTATTGTGTCAGTCTAACCAGCTATTGCTTGGAGCACCTGTGTTGTGGTACTTGGCGTACCCTGTTGTCTTAAGTGCTGTTGATTGGTTAGGGGTTACCCACTGTGGTGATTTGATATATACAGTTGTCTATTGTATCTGTTATTGACATGCTATGTGCTGTTCGAAGAAATAAATAAAGAGCTTGTTTAGTTGTCCTTGATTTGTTTGTTTAGTCTCTTTTAGTTTTTACTTTTTACAGTCACTATTTCTACCACAATCTAACACCTTAATCCAATGTCTGGGTCTCAAATATGACAGTCAGTCCAGAGTTGAGGCCCCTGCCTGAGATCTCGTATATCTTCTTATCTAATCACTATCATCTTTTTTTGTTGGTTGAGGCGGTGTGAGGTTCTCTCTCTTTTCACTATTTTTCTTCTTTGGCCGTAACGAAGTCAGAACTACTCTTTACCTCTTAGCACCGTAGTGAAGGAAGCATCAGTCTTTATGATTGTCTCCCTTTGTTCTTTTACCATCGACTACACTAGGTACTTGAAACTCTTTACTTGCTTCAAGGGATGTTCGTTTAGGTGAATCGTTGTCGCTTTTTCTTCTTTAGTTACAGTCATTACCTCTGTTTTACTTGTGCTAATTTTCATGTTATGCTCCCAACACATTATTTAGACTTTAGACTATCCATGTGGTCTTGTAATTCAGCTTCTTATTTAGCTATTAGTGTTTGGTTGTCCGCAGACAGGAGTTCTCTAATGGTTAGATTTGCAGATGCTTCTTCTTCTGTATTCTCGCCATGCAGTGTTCTTGCGGTACCTGTTTGACTGGTTTCTTTACATATGTTGTCTATATATGTTATAAACAAGAGAGGGGACAGGATACAACCTTGTCGTACTCCGGATCTTATGGTGAAGGGTTCTGAGTGTCCTCCAGTTGCTCTCACTATGCATTCACTGTTGTTGTATAAACTTTTACACAGGTTTGTTAGATGTGTACTCACTCCATATTGTTTAAGGATTTCCCACAGCTTGTTTCTATCTACTCTATCAAATGCCTTTTCTTGGTCGACAAAGGCTAAGTAGAGTGTTTCATTGAATTCGATTGACTTTTTCTATAAGTCTAAGAGCAAAAATGGCATCTCTGTGCATCCTTTGTTTATATATATATATCATTCAGCAGCATGACCTTTGCAGAACCTCGCTCCCATAACAACATTACGGAAAACTTCTCAATCACAAGCAAGATGTTCCGCGTCCGATACACCCATCTGGGGATCATTCCCTACATCATGCCCCATCTTCTTTTTGGCCTTCCTCTTCCTCTCTTCCCAGGCATATACCTCTGCATTATTGTTCTCTCCAAACTTTCATGACGTTTCAGGTGACCAAAATATATCAATTTTCTTTGTTTTATCGTCTTTAATAGAAAACCTTCTTCAATATTCAGCTCTTGAAGTATGGATGCATTTGTTCTTTACCCACGATATTCTTATAACCCTTCTATAACATTTATATTCACAGGCATTTATACGCTGTTTATATTCTTTAGTAAGTGTCCAGGTCTCATAGGCGTATGTTGCAATGGGAAAGGTGCATGCTCTTAACAATCTAATTTTTGTAGTTCTATCAGTTTTGTTAGTCTCTGAAGAGCAATCGATAGTCGTCGCTTAATTTCTTTCATTTTGTCACCTTCTTTGGTAATCAATGACCCAAGATATTCGAATTTTACCACCACCTCAAATTCTTCCTCATTAACACACATATATATATATATGACGTTGCTTCTCCCCCTCCCCCTGACGAATGAGGGTCACGTGAAACAATGGGTGCAGGTTAATTAATGAAGTTGAAGAGCGGCCGACAGATAGTTGCAGGTTATGGTCTCCAATTTCACGACGGTAGGCAAAGGAACTCTTTTTGTAGACAAGGCTGCGGTCATCAGTGTAATCATCGCTAAGAAGGAAAGCGACGGCAAACTACCTTCTTTACGGTTGCCAAGAAAGTTATATAAGAGAGTGAGAGAGAGAGAGAGAGAGAGAGAGAGAGAGAGAGAGAGAGAGAGAGAGAGAGAGAGAGAGAGAGAGAGAGAGAAAGAGAGAGAGAGAGATAGAGAGAGAGAGAGAGAGAGAAACATAGATGCATGTAATGTATCCGACATCTTAACATTTTCAAGTATACTTGATACACTAACATTTTTCCATGTATTATTGCTAACAGCAAATAATAACACAAGATTGCGTCATCAAATACTGCGATATGTATCACATGACCACCATTTACCGCGCTGGCATTACCTATATTTTTGCGTGCACAAGAAATCCGTTTGCCATGCAAGCTTCGAAGGATTGAATGGCCAGTGTATCATAATCTGGCGATGTTACGGAAAAGGCCATTCATTTTTTAACATATCTAAATCTCTATTGTTTCTTAAGCAAAGAAATCTGGAATAAATTGAGAGAGAAAACAACATTCTATCAAGCCAATGATCGAGTTTAATCACACAGATAATTTTAAAATCCTAGTGGGTACAAAAAATAATTATTCCACAGATGATGCTGCAATATCGGTCTGTTTTGGAAAAAATGGCGGTCAGCGATAATAGCGATAAGCTCGGACATGAGGAAGAGATAAAGGGTCGCAAAAATTGGGTTGACGAAAACGATCAGCCAAGGGCCAGAACTGTTGATTTTGGTTGGGTGAATTGGCATCCTTACGGCGAAGCTTGGATGTTGAAGTCTGTAAAGGGAAATAATTACGTGGTGTGGAGTGCTGTTTCCTGTGCTATTTTCTATCATACGCTATGTTTAATATAGATACCCAGCTTTGTCTTTATAATGTCTGCGTTCAAAATTACATGCCAACCACAATTCACCATAAACGATGAAGAAATTCTCAATATAACAAATGTGAATATTTTTATTGTTTTTCTTCGTTGGCTTTGAACTAAATCGTAAACCATACACGAGCTACTAATTCTAGTGCTTGGGACTGATTTTTGCGTGTGGATTAGCTTTCCCTATTACCAGTGCCCCTCACCATCAGGCAAACCCACTCCGACTTCTGATGAACTTGTAATTTACGTCCGCAAGTCAAGGGCGAAAAGTCAACATTTTAGTTGAACTGGACGGAAAAGCAAACAGTATCATGGATAGTCAGAAAAAGAAATGACCAAGAACTACAAGAGACAAATGAAAACCTTAAACTGATTAGAGACATTAGATGTAGACAGTCACAATTTTTTTTGGCCCCTTTATAAAAAGGAAAAAATTGGAGAACATAGTGACAAGTGACAAAATTGAGGGGGAAGGATCAAGGGCAAGACAGAGAAGTAAATACCTGGATGGCTTATCCACATGGTATGGTCGCGACAAGAATACTGAGCTGATCCACGACTCTGGTGATCGTGTGAGATGGCAAAACATGACCGCCCATGCTTATCGGCATGGCACATGATGATGATGATGATGATGATGATGATGATGATGATGATGATGATGATGATGATGATGATGATGATGATGATGATGATGATGATGATGATGATCTTCTAGGAAATTTAACGCTCATTAGTTTCCATTGGTTTCTGAACAACCGACGTCCACATCATTGTTAACAATCAACACAAGACGGTCTATTTTCAAATCGCATCCAGCTTATTTCGGACCCGGTATTCCGCATAGTAAAAAGCGTAAGCAATCCCTTTGTCTTAGATGTGGTCGAAAGAGATATCTAGAAGTAAATTAGATCGATCAATGGAAAACAATGAGATCTTCAAGAATAAATAAAACACTACAGAGAGTTAACACATTTGTTAGGAGAACTGGGAAGAATGAGTGAAATCAAAGTGAGCAGATAAGGATATACAAGTCTGAAGCAAACATCGGCAGATTAAACACTGGAACGAAGGTCAATCCCTTGGGACCCAAACTGGTGAAAATACTTCCGGTAGTCAGAATACTGACCTTGACATTCGGACAGACGAACAGGACAAGAAGTCTCTGGACAGTTACGCTGAGAGGTTTAGTTAAATTAATCGAATAAGGTGGTAGCATGGCGTGCTCTGTCTCCACGCCACGTCACAAGATGGATGACCCCAGATGACCGGCTTTAGTACGTTTACCACCCAGTAGTCGGGGATAGGCGGTCTCCCTGGCGTAGAGTTAAGGACGTTTTTCGTAATCCCGTATACTCTCGTACGAAACAAAGCTGCGTTTGATTCGGCAGCGGATCGCGTCTCGTTGGTTACTTACGGAAGTATGTGAGCCGGTCGTTCAGAAACAATGGCAAACTACTTAACGTAACACTTGCCACGACATCAACAGCAGCTGAAAAATGCTGGTGTTGACTGCAATGTCCTGTAAAGGATATGCGAAATATTTTTTTTTTTTAAGTCGGGGATAGAGTAAACGAGTGCGTGTATTCTGTACCGAAGGTATGCTCTGGTAATTGGATAACGGTTTGATAACACTGTAGCCCCGGTTTAGAAATAACATTTACTTCCAGTGTTACATGGGTACTACCGTATGGATAAGAAACGTGGAGACGCACAAAAAGAATGACTAATAAACTACAAACATACGTTAATTAGTTTCTGCACATTATACTGCAGCTAAAGTGATACGACGGAATCTCCAGTGTGGAGCTCATAAGGAGAACCAAACAACTTCCAGTGAATCAAGAAGTGAGAAAAAGACGCTTTTATAGTCTCTTGCTGCTTAAAGTAGAACGAGTAGGATCTGGGAATCTCCAGATCTACAAGGAAAACACATCTGCGCAGTCTATAGTTTCTAGTTGGTTAATCATCAGATTATTCTCATATCACATCGGACCACTCAGTCCAGCAGTGCTCGGATCCTCCCCCAGCATCTCCCTCACAGAACATCGGACCACTCAGTCCAGTAGTGCTCGGATCCTCCCCCAGCATCTCCCTCACAGAACATCACACCACTCAGTCCAGCAGTGCTCGGATCTACTCCCCAGGATGTCCCTCACAGAACATCGGACCATTCAGTACAGCAGTGCTCGGATCCTCTCCCCAGCATCTCCCTCACAGAACATCGGACCATTCAGTCAAAAAGTGCTCGGATCCTCCCCCAGCATCTCCCTCACAGAACATCACACCATTCAGTCCAGAAGTGCTCGGATCCTCCCCCAGCATCTCCCTCACAGAACATCACACCACTCAGTCCAGCAGTGCTCGGATCCTCCCCCAACATCTCCCTCACAGAACATCGGACCATTCAGTACAGCAGTGCTCGGATCCTCTCCCCAGCATCTCCCTCACAGAACATCGGACAATTCAGTCCAGCAGTGCTCGGATCCTCCCCCAGCATCTCCCTCACAGAACATCACACCATTCAGTCCAGCAGTGCTCGGATCCTCCCCCAACATCTCCCTCACAGAACATCGGACAATTCAGTCCAGAAGTGTTCGGATCCTCTCCCCAGCATCTCCCTCAGCGTGTAGCGGACGCCGACACCAGGGCTGTGCTGGCTGACAATCCCTCTCTGGCTTAGTGTATGATGTTCCTGTCTAGCTTCATTCCTTTAATGGTTTCTCTCTGCTTAGAGTAGAACGAGGTAAAGACGCAGCTGTCGGTCTGGGAATTTAAAAATAAACGCAGTACCCGTTGAGACTATATATGTGGGCGCAAAGTGGGAAAATGTTACTTATATGTCCTTTACATGACGTCACATTTAACTCCAGCATTTTGGGGCTGTTTATGATTTTCTAGCCAAGTTTACGTCTAATAGTTTATCATTGCTTTCTGATCTACCGGCGCTCAAACACTTAAAATTTAACGCAGGGTGGTCTGCTTCCAAATCGCCTGCAGTTGATTTGTAACCGTGTATGCGGCTTTGTAAAACGTCCTCCCTGCCCCTAATCAACAGACGCCGGGGAAGGAGATAACCATACGTGAGTAACGTTGGTCAAGAGAAAACAAGGCGATCCTCAAGAATAAATTAAACACTGCAGAGAGTTAACACCTTTGCTAGGAGAAGTGGGGAAACTGAGTGAAATTAAAGTGAGCAGATAAGGATATACAAGCCTAGAGCAAACATCAACAGACTAAACATTGGAAAGAAGGTCAATCCCTTGAGACCCAGATTGGTGAAAATACGTCCGGAAGTCGGAACACTGACCTCGACATTCGGGCAGACGAACAGGACCAGGGTCCGGCGGACAAGAGGGCTCTGGACAGTTACGCAGAGAGGTTTAGTTAAATAATCGAATAAAGTGGTAGCTTGGCGTACTCTGTCTTGACACAACTTCACAAGATGGATGACCACAGATGTCCGGCTTTAGTACACTTTCCACCCAGTAGTCGGGGATAGAGTAAGCAAGTGCGTGTATTCTGTACTGGGAGGTTTCCTCTGGTAATTTTATAAAGGTCATGTAATACTTTAACACCAAAGTTAGAATATTTAACTCGAATGTTAAATCAATATTACTATATTGATCTGAAATATGGTGAAACAATGCGATTTATTTAAAACCGCATTCTTTGTAGATGAATCAATTATCAGAAATAATACCACCCTGATACTTACTCCATCTGTGAAAGAATTATTATCTCCGTACACCAAATCAAACTGTATGTAAATTTATAAGTGTGAGTGAAAAACAACTTACATGTGTAGAACAGTTGCAGGCTGACTTTGATTTCACGCATTTGTCCCACTTCTCCTAGGCAATGTATTAACTCTCTGTAGTGTTTTACGAATATCTATTGCCCTTCAAAAACTAAAACAACTGAATAAATTGTGGAGAGGGACAGATAGATCTACAAAAATTAGATTTTTAAGAGCATGCCAATTTAACATTCCCATTGTAACATGCTCTTGTGAGACCTGGACACTTACAAAATTTTGAATATAAATGTTATAGACGGATTCTAAGACTATCTTGGATACAAAAAAGAACAAATGCATCCATTCGACAAGAGCTGAATATTGAAGGTTGGCCACTAAAGACAATAAGACAAGGACAACTAAAATATTTTGGCGACTTGAAACGTCACGAAAGTTTGGAGAGAACAATCATGGAAGGGCATATGCCCGGGAAGAGAGGAAGGGGACAGCCAAAGAAAAGATAGACGCAGGATGTGGCACATGATCTCCAGATGGGTGTATCGGATGCGGGACATCTTGCTTATGGCCGAGAAGTTTTCTGGAAGGTTGTTATGGGAGCGTGGTTCTGCAAATAACATGCTACTGAATGCATGAATGGGTGTTTAATGTATTCTTGAGGATCGCCTTAGTTTCTATTAATCCACGTGATTTACTTCTGGTTATCCATCTTTACCGGCGTTTGTGGCTAAGAGGTAGCTAACGCTTTTTAAATGGTAACTTATCTCAAACGACAACTAGCCAAAAAACATTCCCTTATGTATGGCACGTTACACCCTCCTTAGGTATTTATAATGCCCATGTTAAACACTGCCTCAGTGAGTCATTTGTTATTGATTATTTTTCATGCGTTTTAATGTTCTTTTGTTGTCAAAAGTTGCTTCATAAGTGATGTTGAATGAAAGAATGTATGAGAGGAAATAGAGAAGAAGGGCAGAATGTCAGACGGGCCTGCGTGCCCAATTCTTAACCCTTTGAAAATAAAGACTTATTATTATTATTATTATTATTATTATTATTATTATTATTATTATACTATCCCACACACCGGGTTCGAAATCAGCTGGATGCGATTCGAAAGCAGACCGCCGTTTGTTGATTTGTAACAATGGTGTATGCGTCGGTCGGTTGTTTAGAAACATATTGCAAACAAATGAGAGTTAAATTTCCTAGAAGATCATAAACAGCCAAGAATATGATTGCGACGTCCTGTAGAGGACACCCAACTAACTTTAACTGCGATTACCTCCTAGTATACCGTCTCATCTGGTACTGTTTTTTTTTTCTTTTTTAATTCTTTCAATCCAAGACAGGCAACTGTTTATTGTTTTTTTTTTTACCTTTTCTATGCGAAGCAGAAAAAAAACAATAAAAAGGTGAAGCCAGATAGGAGCACGGGGCAGGGGGTCAACGAAGATTAGTCAACCAGCACAGAACTGGCGTCGTCGACCGCTACACGCTGAGGGAGATACTGGGGAGAGGATCCAAGCACTTCTAGACTGAACCACCCGATGTTCTCTGAGGATAAGCTGTGAGCCATCTGCCTAAATGGAAACTCTAGGATACGTAGATGTAGTTTCCTTGTAGATCCTCAAGAACCCCGGGTTTCACTCGCTCCGTCCTTTGCAGAAAGGCATTATGGGCTACATAGATGTAATTTCGTGAACGAACTGTTGGGAACGCGGGATTGCTTCGACACAGCGCTGATTATCCTCGAGTAGGTACTGAATAACTTTCAGAATTTGTTTCTTCTGAGAACTGTCTTTGGATGAAAGACGTCGAATCAGGAAAATTGACGCCATTTCATTATGTTGTGACCTAGAATATATGAAGACCTACGAAATTACATTTCAATGAGGGTATCGGAGGTCAGCGTAACTAAATGGGTAAGAGTTCTAGCTTTTAAACTTCCGGTGTGCTGATACCGAGGTAGCGGGTTCAACCCCTATACCGGTCGGATGGACTAAAATGTGACTTCTCGCTCTTGACTTGAGAACGTCAATTAAAGTACTTCAGAAGTCGGAGGCCGGTCTCCCTGGCCTAGGCATTTAACGTCTTGCTCCGTAATCCCGTATTCTCTCGTGAGTAACGTGACGTGCGCGAGAATCGGTAGCGGTTCTCAGCGTGACGGTAACTTACAGGGTATGTCAGCCGGTCGCTCAGAAAGCAATGGCAAACTACTGAGCGTAATCTTGCAAAGAGATCAACAATCAGCTGAAAGATGACGATGTTGACAGCGATGTCCTGTAAAGGATATGCGAACAAACCAAAAAAAAAAAGAAGTCGGAGTGGGTTATCCTGATGGCAAACAAATACGTGCACAAAACACAACATATAAACACGATGAAGGCACTACAGTGACTACATGAAGGTATTCTGGTATTCTGAGATAAGCAGCACATATTTTTTCATCATTTTCTATTCATTGTTCTCATTGATTCATCTTTTAATTCATCTCAATCCGTTCTTATACCTTAATGTAACCACTATAATGTCTTCCCCGTGTCTATATGTTGTGTTTTGTGTGTGTATTTGTTTGCTGATGAAGGCTAGTCGCCGCATAGTTCTGGGTTTTCGTAATTGTGTTCTGTAAAGCTGCATTACTTTGTCTTATTTTATACCGAACTTATCAATAACACCGTGAACAGATGTTTGTGAAGGAACATGATCGCCTGTACAATCGCACTGTTATATGATGAAGACTTCCATTATGAATATCGCTTGCTTGAATTCCCCCCAAAGCTGCTATCTTCATTTCCCTAGACTTGCCTGGGTCTCTGCTCCCGGCGGAGAACTTTCCCTTCTTATAGAACTTGACAGGCAAGTGTCATCTCGTTGATGAATGTGAGACGACATGTCTATGAATTCCCTCGATTGTCTTGTTCGGTCTTGGAGTCTGAAAACCCATCAAGTACATTTAATGATTAAATGTCAGCTATTTTCTTTACCCCAGAATTGTTTTGGGTTGGCGTTTGTTGTCCGTTAGCTTTTTCCATGTACGCGTTTCGGTTGGAGGGTAAGGGGACGGTTGGTATTGCGATGATGTCAAGGTCGTGTATTTCGGAGTTCGATTATCATGAGAGTAGCAGATGTTGTTGTTGGTATAGCGAATTTTTCAGAGTGAACAAACTGTTGGAATTAGAACAAAATGTTGGGAGTAGAACGAGCTGTTGGGAATAGTTGTAAGATTGTTGAGTGTAGAACAAACTGTGTAAGATTGTTGATAGCAGAATAAATTGTTGTGGTAATGGTAAAATTGTTAGAAGTAGAACAATATTTCGGAATAACGATAAGATTGTTGAGAGTAGAACACACTGTTTGGGGTAATGGTAATTGTCAGAAGTCGGGGTGCACACCGCCTAGATGAAAGTATTATTCACTGGCGAGCAACCCCAAATAGTCAGAAACTGACTAGAGACAAAATCTATATGGCTGAACTACAGATTAAGCCCTGAATATCCAACATACAGCTCTAAATGGCTCGTTACAAAATTTAAATGAACTGTGCTGAATATTCGACAAGGAATAGGAAAGAGAAGGTTAGATAGGATAGATTTTTAAGTCTAAATTTAAGTGTAATTGACAACTATCCCAGTACAGGTTTTTCTCCCTGACTGCTCCCTTCCTTGGTGTGTAAGTGAACCCCCACCAATGTACACACACAACACGTATGCACAATTGGAATTACAAATATAACGACAGAACTATGAGTTATAATACTACAACATTTATTTACTAATCATATTAGACATCCGATTTCAAGATGATGATGATGAAATCATATAACATATTGTGATGAGAAACATTACGTAACTTTACTGTTACTTGAACTATCTGGATCTGTGGTCCAGATCCCCACTCTCCAGTAGAAACAAAACAGCTTGCTGGTATTCTGAGGCCTGTCAGTCCTGGCACTACCTAGTAGTCTCTAGTCTTGAGATCTATAACATAGGCTCTCTTTGTGAGAGCTTGAAAGAAAGTCAAGAATGTGTTATATCTAGTTCTACATCAGTGCAATCCTAAGTAAAACATATCCTGGCACACACATATACAATGACCAGTCTGGCCAAGTTTATCTTCCAGCTCTACTGCGTTCACCATCCTCCTTCTCCCTCCATATCTCTGTCCTACAGTCTTAGTCTGGGACGGGCTTTTTCAATTGTCTCACACGCCTGTAATTATTACATTTCTGCCGTCCCATGTCCATGTCGCTAATACCGACATTCTGAGTCGTACAGCCGCTCCGTCCAAAGTTGGTTTAGCAGCTCATAGGTTCGGTAATGGTATCATAATAGTTCCTGATCATCCGGGCTTACAAACCGTGACCAGTACCTGTGCCAGGTTTTCCTGAATTACCGTAAACGCACGCCCACCATACACTGAAAAGGTTTAGCACCATATACCCTATACCAATTGTGGGTAATGTCTGTACCATTACACCTCTGCTTCCAACACAATCGATGGCCAATGTACCAATGCGTAAACAATAGCATACCACTTCATATTGGTAGGTTTGCATAGGACAAATCAATATACCAAACATGAAATACCCATAAAATATATTAATTAAACTAGACATATTATGATACTTTAACATAATAGCATAATGCACCAGTTAGTTTGTATGTATACGAAATGAGACGTATATACACAAAAAGAATATGTACGAAGCATAGTCCTAGCATCGTACATTCCTATGAAGTTCCAAATACATACATCCAACATATACTTAAACATTAGGCATGTGAAAGTATTCCTACATACATAGTATGAAAATGCAAAAATTGTAGTAACATGATTATCTACAACGCCTGAGAAACTAAGTTTCCATAGAGTAACAGACATCTAACATGATAAGTGAAAGTCAAAAGTCTGCCTCACAAAAGTATAGTAAGAATAACCCTTATAGCAATAGGATATACACTCAAGAAACCTGAAGCAATGATAATTCTTGAAGTAACCTAGGTCAGATACAGACTGAAAATCAGTACATACATCTAAAAGACTTGACTAGTTACTAAGAAATAACTTTCCTAGTGAAATCTAGCAGACATAAGACTACAGACATTGAATTGGCTGCCTACTTGTTTCCACTGATTTCGTATCTAACACGACCAGGACTAACATTTCCGATTCCGATTTGTCGAAAAAAAAAAGAAACTTTCCACCTCGTTCAACCCGTCTCAATGACGTTGGTTATAGTTGTGGTGGTTCATAGTGCGGTATAGGTTTTATGGTCTTTTGTGCGTTAGACAGCTTCTATTACTGCCTGTCTGGCCGAGTCCCTCTTTTTTGCCATCGTTTTTGCTTTTGACGTTGTTGCTGGTGTGTCTGCTATCATTATCGGTTTGCCCATCCCTCTCGTTTGATGTCTTCTTTTCCGGAGCTGACCTTGGGGGGTGGGGAGGGGCTGTCTTTTTTCATCTGTTTTCTTGGGCTTATCCTGGGGAGGGGGGGCGCCTGTTATCGTCTGGGCTTGTTTTCTTGGGTCTTGGTTCAACGGTTTTTTTGTCAAGCATAGGGGTCGGATTGTATCGTCTCTCTTGTCCATCGTTGGGGAGGTTTCCTACGGTCTCCTCTTGTCCCGCGCCGGAGGGGTTTCTTGCACGTCCCTCTTATCCATCGTCAGGGGGGTTTCCCATCGTCTTCTCCATCGTTGGGGCAATTTCCCCCCTTCTCCTTGTCTCCCGCGTCGAAGAGGGTCGTTTCGTCTATCTATTGTTTGCCATTTGAGAGTTTTAGCGCCCCCCCTATATATTTCCTATTGTCTGGTTTTCGTGTGGTCGAGTTTTTCCTCACTGTATTTTTATTTTGCTGTTGGCTTTATTTTATGTTGGTTATATTTCTTTCCCTGTTCTTGCAATGAATTGTTTTGTAAGCTTTTGTACTTCTTTGTCGCCTTCCACCTGTAGGCATTCCTTCATCGTCATCGTCGTGTTTCTTGTTTGGAAGTATTCTACTAGGTCCCTGCGTTCCTGGGCATAGGCTGTGCACGATAGTAGGTAGTGTTCTATAGTGTTTTCCTCCAGGCAGTCAATGCAAAGTGGTCGGGTGATTTTATCTTTCCAGTTCCCGATTCTCAATCTCCATAGTTTCTTGTACGTTGGTATTTTTGTGTTGTCTTTCACTTGACTTTTCAAACTTGGTTCTCTGAGCATGTAGTAGGCGTGTCGTCCTTTATTGCTGTCTCTCCATTGTTGTTTCCATTTGTCGATTACTTGTTGTTTGATAATGCTTTTTGCCTCCAGAAAGCCGAGTCCTGTGTTTACTATATTCTGGCTGCTTGTCCCGCGTTTTGCGGCCCTGTCTGCCCTCTCATTGCCAGTTATCCCTCTGTGTGCTGGTATCCATACAATTGTGACCTGGCATCCCATACTTCTTAGTTTTGTTGTTAGTGTTAGTATTTTCTCTTTCAGGTCTTGTCTGTTCACTTTAGAATGGTTGCCTAGCGCTTGTACTGCAGATAGTGAGTCCGTCAGTATAGTTAGTTTTATAGGGGGGTTCTCTGTTGCTATTTCTAGTCCTTTCATAATACCTACTAGTTCTGCCGTGTATACCGATGTATTGTCTGTTATTTTGTACTCCTTTTGGATGTTCCGGTATGGTACTACTACTCCTGCCCCTACCTCCCCATTCTCGTTCTTTGACCCGTCTGTGTAGATAGTGAGGTTGTCCGTGCTTATTTGTCCTATGTATTCCTCCGCTATGTCTTTGGCTTCCCTGTCCTCTGTTGATTTACTAATTATGCTCGCGAGTGTCGTATCCGTCAATGGTAGTTCTAGCTCCCATTGGGGTGTTGTTTGTCTGTGAACTTTCGTTCGTGCCAGTGCCCTCGCTAGTTTCTCGTCCGCGTTCATCTCTTGTGCCGCTGTCCATCCTGCTGGTGTTTGTGTCTTTTGTATGGGTATTCCTCCCCATTTGCTTCTGTTTTCTTCGAATGCACTGAACGCAGGGTGTCTTGTATCCTTCGCAGCCTTCATCCAGTAGTTGTACACTAATTGCTTTCTTCTCAGTTGTAGTGGAAGTACTCCTAGTGCTACCTCTAAGGCTTCCCTTGGTGTTTGCTTGCCTGTTCCTAGGATAATGCCCAGCGCTTGGTTCTGTATTGAGTCCAGTCTTCGTTTGTTGTGTTCTGGTGCAGCGTCGTATACTATGCTTCCGTATTCTATTCTTCCTCTGATCAGAGATTTGTATAGCATTAGCATCGTTTTTGTATGGGCTCCCCATCCACTGCCTTTAATTACTCTTAGAATATTTATTGTCTTTTTGCCTTTTTCGACTGTCTGGTCTATATGTTTTCTCCAGCTTAGTTGTTCGTCTAGTGTCATCCCGAGGAATCTTGTGTTTTTTGTTCTCTTTATATTCTTCCCTTGGATCTTGATGTCCCCGTCCGTGTAGTTTCGTTTTCTTTTCGCGTTGAATATCATACTGACCGTTTTGTCTGTGTTGATCTGGAAGCCCCATTTTTCCATCCATTTGGCAATTCTGTTTAGTTGCCGTTGTAGTCGGTCTCTTGTGGTTTTTATGTGTCTTCCGCTTCTCCATATTGCACAGTCGTCGGCGAATTGCGATATCCCTATCCTGTCTTCTAGTTTTTCTTCATCTAGGTCATTTACTAATATTGTGAATATTGTTGGTGATATTACCGAACCCTGTGGTATACCGTTTTCTTGCTCATAGGTTCTGGATTCCTCGTTTTTTATTCGTACGGTGAAGCTTCTGTTCTGTAGGAAGTTTTCGATATATCGATATGTCCTGCCTATTATCCCTATTTTGTTGATTTTGATCAGAGCTGCTTGTCTCCAGCATTGGTCATATGCTTTAGCCAGATCTAAAAATACTGCTATCGTTTTCTCTCCTTTTTTGAATGCCCTCTTTACGTGGTTTTCTAGCTTAATTATTTGGTCAATTGCGCTTCGGTTGGCTCTAAACCCTGACTGTGTGTCGCTAATTAGTCCGTTTTTCTCCAGGTGGTGTGTGATTCTTTTATTGATGACTGTTTCCATAATTTTTCCGAGGTGTGATGTCAGGGATATTGGTCTGTATGAGTCGATTCTTTGTGAGTTCTTGAACTGCTTTTTGACTGGTATAACTGTCGCCTTCTTCCATTGTGCTGGTATTTGTCCCGTGTGCCACACTTTGTTGTATAGCGCTGTTATTGTCTCTATTGTTTTTCTTGGTATCCTTTTCAGTATTGTATAGTTTAGGATGTCTGACCCTGCTGCTGTGTCGTCCTTTTCCTTGATTGCTGATATTACTTCGTCAGTCGTTATGTCTGCGTCCATGTAGAAGTCCTCTATTTCTTGTTGCAGTTCTTCCATCTCTTCAGCGTATTTTTCTCGTCTTTGTTTTTCCTGCTCTCCTAGTGACATGTTGGAGCAGACTTCGTAGAAGTATTTGCCGAACGCGTCTGCTTTTTCTTTGTCTGTTACTGCTAGTGTTGGTATTTTTATTGTTGGAATATTGCTGTTTGTTTGGTTTCTTTGTATAGCTTTTATTTGCTCCCATACTTCTTTTGTGGGTGTGTCTGGTGACAATTTCTGGCAGTACGTTTTCCATGCTGTTTCTTTGGCTTTGGTTATCAGTCTGTTGGCTTCATTCCTCTGAATTTTGTATTCGTTGTAGTTTTCGTCTGTCCTCATTCTTCTGTATTGTTGGAGCGCTTTCTTTCTTTTTTCCAGCGCCTCTGTGCAGCTCTGGTTCCACCAACCAGCTGGTTGTTTGTTCCATTGTTTTCCTGTTGTTCGCGTTCTCTGTGTGGCCGCTGTCAGGTATGCAGGCATATTTCTATTGGGGATGTGTTTTACCGCGGCCTGTAGGATGTTGTTAGTGATTCTTTCTGTGTATTTGTCTATATCTTCACCTTCTGTCTGTTCTATCTCCATCCCCTCCAGTTCTTCTCTAAACTGCTCCCATTTCGCGTTCTTGAAGTGAAAGGTCGGTTTATTACTTTCCTTACTCTTCTGTGCTCTCGTGTTTGTGTCGATGATTATCGGTAGGTGATCGCTGTTGGTGTCTTCTTTTACTTCCCAATGGCTCCTTGTTAGGCCCGTTGTTACTATTGTTACGTCGATTGCTGTGTCGTATCTTCTCGGGTTGGGGTCTATTCGTGTCATCGACCCGTCATTTAGCACTGTTAGCTGGTCACTCTCTATAAATTCGATCAATTTTGTTCCCGCTACGCTGTTTCTTGATCCACCCCACACTGGGTGGCAACAGTTGAAGTCGCCGACTATTATTGTTGATGTTTTGATTCTGTTCTTTATCTCTATTAGGTCTTCTTCTTCTATTTTTCCTTTAGGGCAGTATACGTTAATTATGGTTAGGTTGTTGGGTTTACTCGCAATCTCCGCTGTGATTCCCTCGAAGTTGGTTGTCCTGAATGTTCCATTTTCTAATATTTGTAGATTGTCTTGTATGAGTAGGGCGACTCCTCCTCCTGTTGTTTCTGTCCTGTCGTTCCTGAGTATCTTAAAGCCTTTGCATTTGTAGCTGTCCTTTGGTTTCAAGAATGTTTCCTGCAGGGCATAGATACTATTTTCCCTCCCTAGTTGTTCCATGGTGCTGGGGAGGTTTTTTTTCATGCCTCTGCAGTTCCATTGTACTATTCTAATGTTGTTTTTTTCCATGGTCGTGTTGTATTTCTGTTTTTGATTGGTTATTGTTCTCTTCAGTTCTCCGATGTTTCGCTGTCTTCCTCGCTTGTCTCCTGTAACATCTTGTTTGCTAGTTCAGTGTATTCCTGAAGTATGATCGGGCCCTTCTTCGCTTTCTCCATTAATGCTGGTAGTATTCGTGTGAACTCCTCTTTGTTTATCATATTTTCCACTGCTTGTTTAATCATTTTGATTTCTCTATCAGTCTGTTGCTTCAATTTTTTAAGGTCATGGCCTAGTGGTTGCGTCCTTTTTTCTACCTCTGTGTTTGATAGTTCGATGTCGCGTAGTTTTACTTTCATCTGTTCTGTGGCCGTGTGGTTTTCATTCGTCTGGTTACTAAATTCTCGTCTGGTTACCTCCATCTTTTTGGCTAATTCTTTTATCTTTTCATTGGCTGTTTGGTTCTCTTTTAACTGGTTTTTCAGCTGTGTTTTGGCTGCCTCCAGCTCTTGGGTTATTTTTTGCGTGTGTGTTACTGCTTCTTCAAGTTGTTTTTTCATGGTTAGCATGCTTTTTTCAGCTTCTTCCATTCGTCTTATAACTGTCTTTAGTTCGTTGTTTTCTGTCTCTTCCTTGTCTTGTGTACTATCTCTTCCTACGTCCTTGTCTGCTATCTTGTTCTTCATATTATTCATTTCGGATTGCAATATTCTTATTTCTGATCTTGTATCTGGTTCTTTGTGTGCGTTTTCTTGTCTCCACCTTGCGACCCTCATCGGGGTTTGTGTAAGAACTGACTCTCTCCATGCCGTCTCTGTTAGTTTATATTCAGGGCAGCCCTTATATCTCGCACTGTGGTTACCCTTGCAGTTAGCACACTGTCTGGCCGGGTTTACTTCTTTGTAGTGTTTATCCCTTTTCGCTTCTGTACAGTCACTATACCAGTGGCTTTTGCTGCAGTACCGGCATTTTGGGTTCTTTTCCTTGCAAAATTTAAGGGTGTGTCCATAGATTTGTCACTTGCTACATTGTTTGACAGGTGGCACATACATTTCGAAGCGCTTAGGCCTTCCTACGTATTTTATTTGGTTTGGCAGTGTTGTTCCGTTGTATTTAACCATTACTACCGCGGTTGGTTCGCCACGTTTTGTCAATATCCTATCCACGTGCGTGATTTCAATGCACATGTTCTCTTTTCTTATTTCTTCCTCTACCTTCCTCATATCTGTTGTCGGGTTTATTCCTTTTACAACTATTGTTGTTGTCGCCCGGAACAGCTCTACGCTGACTTTGATGTCGTGTGGCAATTTTATTGTTATCGGCTTTTTTTCCTTTTTCAGTTCATCCACTATCTCTTTGATCTTGGGGGTGTCGTTCGGTGTGATTATTATTGTGCTGTTTGGGTTTTTGATCAGGTTGGCAATTGACCTTGTACCTAGCTCATTTTCAATGATATTGATGCATTCGCCTTTGCTGAATGCCGATAGTACTGCTTGTCTTCCCTCAGTTTGGGTTATTTTAAGTTTGAGGCCTGGCTCAAGGGCCCCGCTGGCGGGCTGTTTTCCTAGTGGTTGGCTTTCTTTGGGTTGATTTCTTCCAGCTATTTTTCCGTCTATGTTTTTGTTTTTTTCTATATTCATAGCTTCGACTGGTCCTTTCTTGCTCTCCTCTGCTTGGTTTCTGGTTATTGCCATGGTGTTTTGTGTGATTTTTCCTGTTTTTAATGCTTACAGCGGTTTGCTACTTACAGTTTGTTCCTCTTGAAATATTTGTCACCGTACGTATCACCACTACAGTACAGTGGTGATATCTACCACCACTCCCAGTGAATATATACTCCAGTGAGAAATATCGGAATCGGTCGCGAGGTAGAATCCGATCAATGAAATGCACTTCAATCTACCTGCAGGAAAACAGAATGCTCGTTGTTTGAGACGGATCTGTTGTATATTGTTGTCTTCTGTGTAGATGCGATCTGTGATGCAGATTGGTGTATCAGGTCTCTTGAGCGTTTGTATTACTTATTCTCGAGCTTGTGCGTGTGCGAAACACGTGTGGATAATATACAAGGCTTGACCGCCAATTGTACGGTCCCCGTGTTTTAGGATTAAAGGGTTTTCTACTTACAGTTTGTTCCTCTTGAAATATTTGTCACAGTTGTATGTATCACTACTATATTACCGAACTAATATTTACCACCACTTCCTCATGAAAACCAGGTCTGAAACTGACACGAATTAAAACACGTTTTAATAATACGATACGACGCGACTGACCCACACGGTGTAAACGCGACGAATGATGTGGACTAACAGCCTAATATATATATATATATACACTGAGTCCGGTAGACCTATTATCTCCCAGAAATTCCAGTCATAAATTCTTCTTATATCCCCCTGGCGTTAATTGCAATTATCACTTCAAAACTGGCCATCACTCACATTCCTCCAGTTTTGTTCTAATGGCCTTATCAGATCTGTTTCACACATTCCTACAGGGCAGACACATTATCTCCCAGTCTGTCCTGTCATAAATTCTCCCTGAACCACTAACCCTCACACCTGTGAGTCTGACAATTTTTAGCCCCCTGAGTCTTATCAGTGATTTCACACCTTGCACCTCTAGTCTGTTTCAGATGGAGGTCAGCCATCGCGGTTGTGCGATTTCCTAGCTCTGCTTATCAGGTGTCATGTCAAAGGAGCAATTAGGCTCTGGGGTAGACCAGTTTCCAATTCTGGTGATAAACCAGGTTGTTTGCGTCATGCCTGGGCGGTTTTATTTGCTTGTAGAGCCATTGTAAGCCCACTTGCTTCACGGTTCAGTGGTCTTTTACATGCTTATAGAGAAAGCAGTCTATCAAAAGTTAACCGAAAATTGTTCTGGGCTGTAAAGGCTGCATTTCATGACAGTAATATTATTCGTAGTAGAACAAACTTTTGAATTAATTGTATGATTTTGGGAGTAGAACCAATTGTTGTATTAGTTGTAAGACTGCTGGGAATGGAATTCACTGTTGGGGTAATGGTAAGATTGTTGGAATTAGAACACACATTTGAAATTACAGTAAGATTGCTAAGAGTAGAACACACTGTTGGAGGGAGAGCACACTGTTGGTGGGAGAACACACTGTTGGAGGGAGAACACACTGTTTGGGGTAGAATACACTTTTTGAGTTTGAATACATTGTTTGATAGAACACACTATTTGAGGTAGAAAATTATGTTTGGGGTAGAACGCAATGTTTGGTGTACAACACACTATTTGAGGTAGAACACTGTTTGATGTAGAATACACTGTTTGATGTAGAACACACTGTTTGATGTAGAACACACTGTTTGGGGTAGAACACAATCTTTGGGGTAGAACACACTGTCTGGGGTAGAACACAATCTTTGGGGTAGAACACAATCTTTGGGGTAGAACACAATCTTTGGGGTAGAATACACTGTCTGGGGTAGAACACAATCTTTGGGGTATAACACAATATTTCGAGGAGAACACACTATTTGAGGTAGAACCCACTGTTTGGGGTAGAATACACTGTTTGGGGTAGAAAATACTGTTTCAGGTAGAGAACTGTTTGAGGTAGAATGCACTGTTTGAAGTAGAACACAATGTATGAGGTAGAACCCACTGTTTGAGAAAGAATACACTATTTGTGGTAGAACACACTGTTTTGGGCAGAACACAATGTTTGAGGTAGAACACACTGTTTGGGTAGAACACATTGTTTGAGGTAGAACACATTGTTTGAGGTAGAACACATTGTTTGAGGTAGAACAGACTGAATGGGATAGAACACACTGAATAAGGCAGAACACATTGTTTGAGGTAGAACACGCTGTTTTAGGAAGAATACACCATTTGAGATAGAGCACACTATTTGAGATAGAACACACTATTTGAGATAGAAAAAACTATTTGAGGTAGAACACATTCCTTGATAGAACACACTATTTGAGGTAGAACACATTATTTGAGGTAGAACACATTATTTGAGATAGAACACACTAGTTGAGATAGACACACTATTTGAGATAGAACAAACTATTTGAGGTAGAACACACTATTTGAGATAGAACACACTATTTGAGATAGAACACACTATTTGAGATAGAACAAACTATTTGAGGTAGAACACACTATTTGAGATAGAACACACTATTTGAGGTAGAACACACTATTTGAGATAGAACACACTATTTGAGATAGAACACACTATTTGAGATAGAACACACTATTTGAGGTAGAACACACTATTTGAGGTAGAACACGCTCCTTGACAGAACACACTGTTTGATGTAGAACACACTGTATGAGGTTGAATACACTGTTTAAGTTAGAACACATTGTTTGAGGTAGACACTGTTTGAAGCAGAACACACTTTATGAGGTAGGACACTTTTTGAGGTAGAATACACTGTTTGGGGTAGAATACATCAAACAGTTAGAATATACTGTTTGAGGTAGAATACACCGTTTGGGGTAGAACACACTTTATGAGGTAGGACACACTGTTTGAGGTAGAATGCACCGTTTGAGGCAGAACACACTTGATGAGGTATGACACACTGTTTGAGGTAGAATACACCGTTTGAGGCAGAACACACTTGATGAAGTAGGACACACTGTTTGAGGCAGAACACACTTTATGAGGAAGGACACGCTGTTTGAGGTAGAATACTGTATGCGGTAGAATACACTGTTTGAAATAGAATACTGTATGAAGTAGAACATGCCGTTTGACGAAAAACACACCGTGGGGCGATCATACAGTTCAAAACAATTGATTGTCAAGAGACGGTGGCTGCTTTCATGTAAATTTGACACACTTTACAACGTAGTAACACTCATCTTATGTGTTAGATTCCCTTCTACTAGGGAAGGTTAACTCAGTCAACAAATTCCCGCAGAAATCGGATGTATCGGCCGAAGGCATAAGTATCGCAGCTCAGCTATAAACAGGTACAAAGTAATTACGTCCGAAAAAGTCAATCCGGATGAACGCAGAAGAAGCAGAAGAAGAAGAAGAAGAAGAAGAAGAAGAAGAAGAAGAAGAAGAAGAAGAAGAAGAAGAAGAAGAAGAAGAAGAAGAAGAAGAAGAAGAAGAAGAAGAAGAAGAAGAAGAAGAAGAAGAAGAAGAAGAAGAAGAAGAAGAGGAAGAAGAAGAAGAAGAAGAAGAAGAAGAAGAAGAAGAAGAAGAAGAAGAAGAAGAAGAAGAAGAAGAAGAAGAAGAAGAAGAAGAAGAAGAAGAAGATTCCCTTCTGTTTCTAATCCCATGTCTTTACATCTATCCGTGTCTAACCGTGTACATAAATAAATCAACATAACACTTTTGCAAACACGTGATACTTACTCTCTCAACCTCATTTTCTATTTTCTAAATTATAATAATACCAGACATAATCACGTTTTTAAGAGTTTAGTACAGAAAGCGGGATTAATTATTTACAATAATTCAATTCGTTTCAAAAATGGAATGAATTCTTGTCTGCCGATCCAGAATGTCCGTGTGTGTGTGTGTTGAAATATTTGTAATGGCTTCATCTGAAAAGTGATGCGGTATATTCGGATTACAGAATTGAAGTTCTTAATGGGTCGGTTAGAAAGTAATGCACCACGTGTTCTTTTCTCGGCGAATAATAAAGATAGAAACATGCAATCTTGCACACTTTAAATTTGGAATTTCTATAATGTTTGCACGGAATTTCACCGCATCTATACATTTATAACAGCTACAGTAATCCGTTAAATGGACAACTTGCACTATAAACTTAATTGTAATATAAATTTTGGTTGCGGGGGAAAATTAACCGAGGATAATTTATAAACGTTTGTGAGCTGTGTATGAAAGTTGTGCAGTCGATAGGATCACCATCAGTCGCTGGGCCCAGAGAGGTAATGTTTCCGAAAGTGTAGAAGAGGCGGAGCTGCATGATCTTCCGTGCTCTTGGCGTTCTGCAACAGCTACTAGCCCCGTCACATTGAATGGCGCTGATGACATTATTCGTGATGATAGACGCACTGCAAGCCACCATTTTCTGTCAGACAGCAATGGAAGTTCCGTTAAAACTTTTAATTCTCGCATATTCAAAGGTTTGCGCAAGATGTATTCCTCGAAGTCTCATAAATGAGCACAGATGTTGTTGCAGGTAACGAAACACAGGGCCCATCATTGTGAGCTTGAGACGAAAAGCATCACCTACAGTCACCAAAAAGAACCTCAAGACATCTCCATCAGCAAGAAAGGTTTTCATTGCTGTCTTTTGGGACATTAATGGGTTATTGTTATTCTTGTGAAAGTGATGCCAAGAGGTGAGACAATCAATTCTGAAGCTTACATCAAAACACTAACAAAACTCAATAAACGGCTACTCAGAGTTCGGCCAAACAAAATTCCAGCAGAACTGTTGCTCCAACGCCACAGTGTCCGCCCTTACTCAAGTCAATAAAGACGGGAGGTAATTGTCAAATTACTAAATCGGAATGAACTATCATCAATATCATCACCCTGTGCCATGCCAATAAGCGTGGGCGGTCATGTTTCGCCATCTTATACGATTACCAGAGTCGTGGGTCATGTATTATTCTTGTTTTGACCATGTCACATGATCAAGCTATCCATGTATTTACTGCTCTGCCTTCCCTTTGTTATTTCCCACTCAATCTTGCCAATTGTCACCAAGTTCTTCAATTTATTCATCTCATAACGTGTCCGATAACATTGTGAAGGTCTACATCTAATTTCTCTTATGGGTGTGCGGTTTTCATTTGTTTCTTGAAGGACTTGTTCATTGGTTTTTCTGTCTGTCCATGGTATTCTTTGCATTCTCTTCAGAAACCACTTCCACAGTCATCAGATGTTTTTCAGCCTGACTGCTCATTGTCCACGCTGCACATTCATACACAACTACATGTTCTATGTAGCACTTCAACACTCTTTTTCTCGTTGCAAATGACATCATTTTATTGGTAGTGTGTTTACTATCTTGCTTCAGCGCCGACTCCCAGGAGTCTTCCGAAAAATGCACTCGTGAACCGAAAGGGCAAAACAGTCAATTCAGCAACCGCCGGTAGCCATTGTTCCGAACATGCAGTTCACTGTACAGGACAGATGTAAAAGCATTCCACGCGAATTTCACAGCTCACGGTGTCGCCCACGCACTCACTCAGTAGCAGAGCGACGGAACCATGTACTACCAGTCCAACATGAGGAAAATTCGATTGCAAGCCGTAGCCACAAGCATAAACACGCCACAGGCTTTAACGGCTCAACGCTTAACCGCCATGCTGGCGACCGGAAGTCGGACCTGCTAGGTCAACCTAGCAGGGCAGGTCAATTAAAAAATTTTCTTCGATAGGGATTCGAACCCTTTACACCAAGCGTGCTAACATTGCTCCTATGTGTTCCCGTCGACATATTTCTCATCTAACAACGATTGCCTGGGAAAAGCGGATGCGAGGTGAACAGTATACATAAATACGAGGCGGCGATAAAAATCATTCTTTGGTCGTGTAAGGAGAAGACGTGCACTGTGACACATCGTGATGACCGGACACATCAACGGTAGGAGAGGCAGGGACAGGCAGAGAGTAATTATACTTATACTGGAAGATCTGAGGCGATCAATGGGAAAAGAGGCAAAGGCATACCAAGGTAAAGATGTTGGATACACTGAAACGGTTGCATGGAAGTATATCATTGACATAATTGGTCCAGAACACCGAAGATCAAAATTTGTGGCGAGACGTGACGGTTGAAGCCAGCTGGCAGGGCTCATGTTGATGATGATATGGGCTGAGGCAGTAGTATTATGGAATATTATCAGTGAAATAGATCTAGAAGAACAAAGGTCCAGATCTGGTAAGATGCACTAACGCCTTCACCATTTTGCACATAATGTGATGATGATAATATTTGTAAAGCCAGTTCCATGTTCGGGGCTGCACCCGATATTTCTGAAACAGGAGCTAATTTTCTAGCTTGCAATAAATTACGCGTGAGATATAGATAGAGGTCATACAAGAGCGCTTCAAATTATGTCGGCTTTTTGGAAAAATGGATTTCCTGTAATTGGAAGTTTGATGTAAAGATAATAAGTAGCAGTGAAGATAATGATGTTGGGATGTGAAAAGGCTTTCGCAGATTGTAGAAGAAGGATGTGTAATCTGCTCGCTTCCTCCCTGAAGTTTCCTTCCAGCAGCTCAAAGAAATGTGGATGTATAACTAGGACTCAAGTGCACTAGATGATTTGAAGATGTGGTTTTATACACGAATTGCTGAAAATTACCTGAACGGTCAAAGTGGGTAATTTGGACGTTTTGAGGCAGGCTAGGATGCAAAGACAACTGATCACAAACATCAGAAAGAGGCAGACATCATTTTTGTCCACATTATGAGAAGATAAAAATAGAAATATTTTGACAGCTGGACAATTTTGATAAAAAAAGAGATAGAAAAAGACAGCAAGAGTAAATTCTTGATGGGCTTGTGGCATGGCACGGGGGAGAGTCAGCACACAAATTGATACATGCCGCTGAGATGGCAAGACGTGGAGAAACAAGATAGTCTACGCCCGCCGGCAAGGCACGTGATGATGATCTTAGACTCGATGACTGCAGGTCGCCTTCCTTTTGTAGGCTTGAAATCATCTAAAATTTAAATTCCTGCATCAGCTGCATCTTCTGCAGATCTGCCAGACACCTGTAGAATTCGATATCCAGCGTGGTTTCATCCGGCCATAGAATAGATCTTTCTGGGCTGCATTTGGTTTAGTGTTGTAGTATGTGGTTCTGCTGTCTGAGGTGCTTGGTTACATGTACACACTGCTGTAGAACCTACCGTTAGCTTTGTGTACGTCTGGCTATTAAGTCGTGTTCTGAGTGATGGTTTTTCAGATGATGCTCTCTGGATCCACGGGGAATTTGAGAAGAAACTTTAGTAGCATTGGCTTGGTCATTAGGAGACACAGGGCTCGGCACTCACTGCACCAACCTGCGGCCTCATCACAGGACAAGCACCAATTTTATTTTTTTTTGCGCTCGCTCACTTTGAACTCAAGTGTAGTCCATACTACTTCTAGTAGTGCTGGACTGAATTTTGCGTGTGGATTAGCTTCCCCTATTAACAGTTTCCCTCGGCGAACCCACTCCGACTTCAAAGGTATCACCATACCTAATACTTGCAGACATTTGCATATATCCTTGTCCATGGTATACGACGGGGACGTAGGGAAGAAATCATGTCTGAGATTCCGTAGAACCAGCAGTGGTGGTCGTAGGGGCTGCAAGCTTCTTAACTTTGCAGATAGCTGGCGTCCACAGTGCCCTGCCTGAATGAACTGTACTCCGTGCTTGTCACTGTTGCCTTTACTTCCGCTGGTAGACTGTTTAAATTGTTATTTTGAATAAATATCAGGGGAAATGTGCGCAAGGCTTCAGTCAGGCATTTCCGTTGGTGGTTTTACGTGCAGTGATTTTGCTTGGGGATGGGTTAATATTGTTAGAGATTATGGTAGCGACGTGGCTAGCAGGACAGGGATGTCGTTTCATTGGAGTCCGCAAGGCACGGGAAATATAAGGCGATAGAGCAAAACACACAGACACACACACACAGACACACACAGACACACACACACACACACACACACACACACACACACACACACACACACACACGCACATTCAGAGGCGAGGAAGGTGAGAAAAGGGTGTTGGAAAGGGGAAAGAGAACAGAAACGTTTTTCTTTTTTTTTTTTTTGGTTTCTGAAATGGACAGGAGCAAACCTAGTGAAAACTTAAATGCGGCCGAGAGAAACACACATAGGAATAAGTCATACCATGGTAATAAGTCATACCTTGGAAATAAGTCGTATTATGGGAATAGGTCATACCATGGGAATAAATAATATCATGGAATTAGTCATACTATTGGAATAAGCCAACCCATAGGAATAAATCATACCATGAGAATAAGTCAAATCTTGGGGATAAGTCATACCACAGGAATAAATCATACCATGGGAATCAATCATACCATGGGAATACGTCATACCATGGGAATAAGCATGGGAATAAGTCATACCATGGGAATAAGTCAAAAGAATGGAGTAAGTCATATACTGGAAATAAGTCATACCACAAGTGTAAGTCATAAAATGGTAATACGCCATACCACAGGAATAGCTCATACCATGGAAATACGTCATACAGCGCACATAAGAACATTGCACAAGAACCTCCTAGGTCACGAAATAAGAGAAAATGAAAGAGAGTGTGAATGCAGTCAGTATTGCTATCATCGTTGTCATCATCCACATATTACTCCTATCCATTTTCTTCTGGTTATTTCCCACTGAATTCTCCATGTTTCCCTCCACCTACTTCCTTCTTGTTATTTCCCACTGAATTTTCCATGTTTTCCTCCACCTACTTCCTTCTTGTTTTTTTTTCCACTGAATTTTCCATGTTTCCCTCCACCTACTTCATTCTTGTTATTTCCCCACTGAATGTTCCATGTTTTACTCCACCTAATTCCTTCTTGTTATTTCCCACGAGTTCTCCTTGTTTCCCTTCAAATACTTCCTTCTTATTATTTCCCACAGAATTTTCCATGTTTTCCTCCACCTACTTCCTTCTTGTTATTTCCTACTGAATTTTCAATGTTTTCTTCCACCTACTTCCTTCTTGTTATTTCCCACTGAATTTTTCATGTTTTCCTCTGCCTACTTCCTTCTTGTTATTTCCCACAGAATTGTCCATGATTCGTTCCACCTATTTCCATCTTGTTATTTCCCATTTAATTCTAAATGTTTCCCTTCACCTACTTCCATCTTGTTATTTCCCAATGAATTGTCAATGTTTTCCTCCACCTACTTACTTCTGGATATTTACCTATAAATTAATCATGTTTCCCTTCACCTACATCCTTCTTGTTATTTCCCACTGGATTTTCCGTATTTTCCTCCATCTAGTTCCTTCTTGTTATTTCCCACGAGTTCTCTATGTTTCCTTCCACCTACTTCCTTCTTGTTATTTCCCACTGAATTTTCCATGTGTTTTTTTCACCTACTTTCTTCTTGTTATTTCCCACGAGTACTCCATGTTTCCCTTCACCTACTTTCATCTTGTTATTTCCCACTGAATTCTCCATGTTTTCATCCACCTACTTCCTTCTTGTTATTTCCCACTGAATTTTCCATGTTTTCCGCTGCCTACTTCCTTCTTGTTATTTCCCACTAAATTGTCCATGTTTTCCGCTGCCTACTTCCTTCTTGTTATCTCCCACTGAATTCTCAATGTTTCATTCCACCTATTTCCATCTTGTAATTTCCCATTTAATTCTAAATGTTTCCCTTCACCTAATTCCTTCTTGTTATTTCCCACTGAATTTTCCATGTTGTCCTCCACCAACTTCCTTCTTGTTATTTCCCACGAGTTCTCCGTGTTTCCTTCCAATTACTTCCTTCTTGTTATTTTCCCACTGAATTTTCCATGTTTCCCTCCATCTACTTCCTTCTTGTTATTTCGCACTGAATTTTCCATGTTTTCCTCCACATACTTCCTTCTTGTTATTTCCCACTGCATTTTCCATGTTTTCCTCCACCTGCTTCCTCCTTATTATTTCCCACTGAATTTTCCATTTTTTCCTCCACCTACTTCCTTTTTGTTATTTCTCACGATTTCTCCATGTTTCCCTTCACCTACTTCCTTCTTGTTATTTCTCACGAGTTCTCCATGTTTCCCTTCACCTATTTCCTTCTTGTTATTTCTCACGAGTTCTCCATGTTTTCCTCCACCTACTTCCTTCTTGTTAATTCCCACTGAATGCTCCATGTTTTCCCCCACCTACTTCGTTCTTTTTACCATTGAATTCTGCATATTTTCCTCCACCCCCACCATTTTTCTTGAAGACTCCTGGGGGTCTTCGCTGGAGCTACGGAGATCACCCTTTGTGCGACCCTTTCGGCAGGCTGCCCTGCGAAAAGAAAATGGGTCACATGGGATAAAACCGGTGCAATAAAGTCGATGCTCTCGACTTTTAAGACTCTTTTTATTTCCCACTGAATTCTCCATGTTCCCCACTACCTACTTCCTTCTTGTTATTCCCCTCTGAATTCTCAATGTTTCCCCCCACCCATTTCCTTCTATTTCAACCCTGTATGTTTTAAAACTCCCACATTTTCAATCAAGAAATATCAGACCACGCCAAACCTCATTCTAACTCTTCTTCTGCAATTTATGATTTTTTCCCCACGCCTTCACATCATTCACGATGAAACCCCCCCCCCCCCCCCCCCCACCACCACCACCCCACCAAATCCTTTTCCCAACCCACGTCCACTTTTCCGTCCAAGAAACCCAGAACGTCAAAACACCCACATCATCTACTATAAATATATGGCAGCTCCAAACTTCATCTTTCCTTCTTCATCTTACTTCTCTCGCCTTGTTATTCCCTCCTGAAATCCCTCTAAGCGATATTCCCCTCCCCCGGAAACCTACTTACCGTTATTCCTGCCCATGTAAACTCCGACATTATATAACCAGAAATAAGACCGCGCCAGACTTGTAATTAACGTCTGATAATCACATTTCTTCAAAGCTTCAGCTTTCGTATTCACCTCTGCAATTCCCGCCCGCCCACTATGGAAAACTGTCCGGTTTAAGATGTAATTTGTATGTGCAGACATTTCTCCTACTCGTCCGTGTCTTTAAAAGTTCATTTACGGCAGTCTAAATAGTATTTCAAAGCTTTTCCATTTGTTTGTAGTAAGAATTGACGCGCGCTAATCAAATATCTTATCTCTTCTCGCACGCAGTAATTAGTTTATGCAGTCGTCCGTTATTTTCCCGGTTGATGTCCTCTGACATACATCTTTCACATGTGCCGCTGTTTTCATGCGAAGTTTCAGATTGTGAAAGTCACTGTTTGGTTACAATTGTTTGTGTTTAACAAAGGACACGGCGAAGTCGAAAAGGAGCAGTCATCATCATCATCATCATCGTCATCATCATCTTCCTCTTTTGCCGTTAAGCGTCGTGGGGAGGCATAATTTGCTCTCCAGCGCCCGATGGGTTGCACCGGATAGTTTTATTCCGTGTGATTCTACGATACCTTTGAAGTCGTCAATCCATTTTCTTCTCGGGCGTCCTCTTGCGCACGTCACATATGATCTTTGATGTAGAGCCAGTGCTGGTAATTGATGGTGTTGCATTCTAACGAGATGGCCAAACCATTCGATCTTCTGTCTTTCGATAAATATGGCACATTGATCCCACTGTCTGTCTGATAACATTTCTTATTCGGTCTCGGATTGTTAAGTTGGCAGCTCTCCTCAGGCATCTCATCTCACGGGTGTTGTTTTTGCATAAGTGTCACTTGGATAATGTCCAAGTTTGAGATTGGTAGCATAGGGTTGGTGTGAATATGCTGTTTATTATCTGTAATTTTGCTGACATAGGTATGTTTGGATGTTTCAGAATGGGTTTAGTTTAGTTTTGTCGACGGATCAACATCACGGCACACGGATGTAACCCATACGTGCTCTGTTCTACTCGTAACTCAGGTCTGAGTCCGGAGATTCCCAGCTAAGTGCACGAACTCCGTAGTACCGATGAGGATCCTGAAATACTTTGGGTAGATTTTTAACTCGACATTTTGCCCGGGCAGCGCCGTTAGGCCTTTTCGATTTCCAACTGCCAAGTGATTTTTTACGTGCGCAACAATAAACACAGGCGCCCGATCTCACTACCCAGAGACCAGGGGAAATTTTATTATTAGAAGTCCACGTGAAATAATCCCGGCCCTCACCGGTGCTTGAACCCGGGACCTCCAACACTCGAGGCGGACACCATACCTCGAGACCACTCAGCCCCCCCCCCCCTTAAATATAAGCTATCACCCTCAGTATGGGTGATAGTTGATATGTAAGTGCACTTGCTTTTTGAAATCTAATTTCGATTTCTCTATTTAATCTGCCATCTTCTGTGATCACACTTCCAAGATATTTGAATTCTTTACTTGTTTCAGAGATGTGCCATTTATCTGTATACTTAGTGGACCAGGAGATCTGCTAACTTGCATTATTTAAGTTTTTTGGCTATATTTATACTATGCACTACAACATCTACTAAAATCAAAGGCGCTATCTCGTAACACCAAAATCACAATATACAAAACACTGATCAGACCAGTTGTGCTGTATGGCTCTGAAACCTGGAGTACAACGAAAGGAGACGAAGCCTTGTTACAAACCTTTGAGAACAAAATTTTAAGACGCATCTTTGGACCCATTAGGGATACACAAAGTGGAGAGTGGAAAAGAAGAAGTAACAAAGACATTTATGATTTGTTTAAGTCCCCGCTAATCACTGGTATCATGAAGGCTAATAGACTACAATGGCTGGGGCATATAGAAAGAATGGAAGATAATAGGGAAACAAAACTCGCTTACACTCAGGAAATAAATGACCGTAGACCCCGAGGTAGACCAAGAAGGCGGTGGAGAGATAATATACATACAGACCTACAAGCACTTGGAATCAACGACTGGCAAGAGAAGGTCCACCAGAGAGACGAATGGAGACAGATTGTATTTGCAGCAAAGAACCTCAATGGCTCGGAATGCTGAAGAAGAAGAAGAATTTATACTAATATTGTAACTGCTGCATGTTGAACTCAGATTATTAATATGATTTTGCAGTCTGCCCTCGTCGCTATAAAACAGGGTCTGCAAATAGAAGTTCATTTATTGCATGTGGATCTATTGTTTAATCTGAAGTAAAGTGTTCAAAATTTGTTCTGTCAAGGTTTGCTTCTTTGGATATTCTGTCTATGTAGAAAAAGAGCAGTAAAATGGGGAAATTGGAGAAGACGAAAAACGAGCCATAAGTAGTATACAATGTTGTATTTAGGTAGTATTTTAGGTACAGCACCTATATTTTTTACTATATAAAAAGTCTAGCACCTACGCTCTGACGTCATATTTTACGACCACATTTTCAAAACATTGGCGGGAAATTCATGGGTGACCACTTCCGGTTGTCACTTCCGGTCCTCGGGTACTCCCTACCGACCACCCCGCCCACAGGTACCTCCTCCGGCCGCCTCCGCTTCCCCCGACCGCTTTCGAGCCCATTCAAAGACAGCGGTGCAAGCCCCGGTCATGTGGATTACTTATATAAGTAGACCAAATAGTTGTCGGGCAACTGGGTTTGAGTCCCAGTGTGTAGGTGTGTGTGTGTGTGCGTGTGCGGTGCAGTGTGCGCGACCTCCAGTCATATCGATCCCCTTCGATGAGGAGACCGAAGTCAGTATGACAGAAATTGATTTATTTCATCTCTCGAGCGAACCCGAGGATCCACTGTTGGATTGCATGAATAAACTTTTGCACGCTTCGACATGTTTCCGTACCCAGGCATCAACATTACGCGCATGGTTAAAATCTGGTCTAAAAATATACTAGACAAAGAAATTTATTTACAAATTAAACCTAACAACTTAATTAATCACCAAAATATCTTGTATGTATATTGGAGAATAGGTACGTCAATAAAAATCTACGAGTCTAAATTAATTTCAACCATAGAGTATAAGATATACATTAAAATATGTAATATTATTAAACCCCACAGTTATACCCCTTAATTATAAATTACGACAAGGGGACAGTAATCGGTCCCTTGACTAAACCAGAATTGTCCCCCTTCTACACACTAACTTCCCCTGACCCCCAATCGTTACCTGCGCGCACAAGCAACAAGTCACGCTTCACCGAACACGCCCTGCGAGAAAAATACAAGGGCTGACCAGCGACCGCGAGATTAAACGATACCGCTCATGTAGAACGCCTACGGAATTGTCAATTAACATGGACGGCCTTCAATGCTTATTGTAGATAGCGGTCAGAAGATTGTGAAGGGAATATCTGTGGCGAAATAATAAAAATATTCCTATCCGAAACCGTTATATATATATATATATATATATATATATATATATATATATATATATATATATATATATATATATATATATATATATATATATATATATATATATATATATATATATATATATATATATATATATATATATATATATATATTATTTGAAATATTAAATATAAATAGATATGTATGTATTTATGAATGTATGTATCTATGTATTTATATATGTATGTAATTCTATAGCTGTAGGTAAGTTGTCCCAGTCGTTATATATACGTACTTGCCTTGATGACTTAGTCACGCGGGATATGTGTGCGCTTCTGTGTGTGTGTGTGTGTGTGTGTGTGTGTGTGTGTGTGTGCGTGCGCGCGTGTGGCCTATCAATTACAGGACATCACAGTCAGTCCCAACATTCGGTGGAGTGGTGTGCTTGCTGGCCATGTTTGCGATTCTCATTTTGAATGAACGACAATCATGTCACGTGAGTATGCGTACGCGTATGTATATATACATGCGTGTGTGCATGTGCGCGCGCGTGTGCTATCAATTACAGGACATCACAGTCAACCTCAACATTCTTTGGAGTTTCGTGTGTGCAGGGCAAGTTTGCAATTGTCATTATATACGGACGACAGTCAGGTCATGTGCGCTAGCGCGCGCGTGTGTGTATGCGTGCGTGCGCGCGGGTGTGCTATCAATTACAGGACATCACAGTCAACCTCAGTATTCTACGGAGTGTCTGACTTCCTGAGGCAAGTTTTGCAATTGTCATTATGGACGAACGACAGTCATGGCACTACGCGAGCGCGCGCGCGCGTGTGTGTGTGCATGCGCGCGCGCGTGTGCTATCAATTACAGGACATCAACAGTCAACCTCAACATTCTTTGGAGTTTCGTGTGTGCTGGGCAAGTTTGCAATTGTCATTATATACGAACGACAGTCATGTCATGTGCGCTAGCGCGCGCGTGTGTGTGTGTGTGCGTACGCGCGGATGTGCTATCAATTACACGACATCACAGTCAGACCCAACATTCGGTGGAGTGGTGTGTTTGCTGAGTAAGATTGTTGCTGTATTATTTAACGAACGGTAGTCATGGCACGTATGCGCGCGCGTGTGTGTATGTGTGTGTGTATGTGTGTGTGTGTGTGTGTGTGTGTGTGTGTGTGTGTGTGTGTTATCAATTACAGGACATCACAGTCAACCTCAACATTCTTTGGAGTTTCGTGTGTGCTGGGAAAGTTTGCAATTGTCATTATATACGAACGACAGTCAGGGCGTGTGCGCTAGCGCGCGCGTGTGTGTATATACATGCGTGTGTGCCTGCGTGGGTGTGCTATCAATTGCAGGACATCGCAGTGAACCTCAGTATTCTACGGAGTTTCTGACTTCCTGAGGCAAGGTGTGCCATGATCATTATGGACGAACAACAGTCACGGGGTGTGTGCTACCGCGCGTGTGTGTATATACATCCGTGTGTGCATGCGCGCCCGCGTGTGTGCTATTAATTACAGGACATCACAGTCAACCTCAACATTCTTTGGAGTTTCGTGTGTGCTGGGCAAGTTTGCAATTGTCATTATATACGAACGACAGTCAGGTCGTGTGCGCTAGCGCGCGTGAGTGTATGTACATGCGTGTGTGGGTGTGCGTGCATGTGTGCTATCAATTACACGACGACACAGTCAATCCCAACATTCTATGGAGTGGTGTGCTTGCTGGGTAAGATTGCTGCTGTCTTATTGAACGAGCGGCAGTCATGTCACATGCGTAGGCGTGCGTGTATGTACATGCGTGTGTATGCGCGCTATCAATTACAGGACATCGCATGCAACCCCAACATTGATTGGTTGGTCGTGTGCCACCATGCTTTACCGTGTCATCGCATGGCCAAAGCTAGTTATTGTACTATACCTGTGTGTCTATCTTTTACATAGCACAGTTAAGCTGTAAGGCAAGCCATTTACAGGATGTTGCACTCAGTCCTAACATTGATTGGTTGATCGTGTGCTATCATGATTCGCCGTGTCACCTCACGACCAAAACTATGCCTTGTACTATAGTTGTGTCTGACTATTACATACTGCAGTCAAGTTGTAACGCATTGCATTTACACGACGTCGCAGTCAGCCCCAGCATTCATGCTTCTTGGATCTCTCTCGAGCCAGCGTCGACGCGGTCGAGGGCAAGTTGTGGATCACTCTTCTAAGCAGCTGTCTGGGTTACATGCTACCAAACCCTAAAATATGAGCCTCTACCTGACATTACCGAGTAATGCTTCGCCGAACATATTTCCCAAGAACTCACCAGGTCACTATTTCGTCAATTTACCGCAGACTATAGAGGTGAGTCAATATTTTGAAGTGGGTCTGGCCGAAATTCAATTCCCCAACTACTACTGTAATGTGTTAGAGAATGAAGTTTGGCTAAGATACATCCTACCCAATGGTAGAGTGATAAGAAAGGTGTGTCCCTCAGGCCTGTACAGTTCACCAGACGCGTTTATAGCTGCACTGAATCGCCCAATGAAAGATCGGAAGGTGGACGATCAACTCTGTGTTCTATTCCATTTCGACAATGCATCAAAGAAAGTCATCGTGAAAATACTCGAACCTGGGGCCACTATTACATTTAGTGAGAAGTTACAAGAGATACTAGATACAATTGAAGGTGAACGGTCGATAGACCTGAATAACGACCTGCGAAATGTCTACGTATACTGCGATCTCATTGCGACAAGACCAGTTGGAGACGTCATGGTCCCACTACTAAGGGCGGTTCCTATCATGAAATCGACCTCAGTGTTTCGCGCCTACGACAAACCTCACTACATACCGCTGAATCGTTACTCCTTCTACACGGTGGAAATACTTCTAACCACTGATACGGGCATAAAGGTCGCATTCACTACCGGGACTTCAGTGCTGACGTTACATTTTCGAGCCCTGAAGAGATCAGACCTAGAATAATGGTGAAATACGGGCTGGTACATCGAAAACCACAGACTGTCCGAAAAAATGATGTGCCCGACACTCAGAATATTGATGTCTCGGGTATCTACAAGATTCAGATATCAGCCCAACAAGCAGGAGAGCAGTTTTATGATTACATGCTAAGTGACATGTACATACCAGGCTACCAACCGAAAAAACCAACCTACACAGACAATGGCGTGTAGAAATCCAGAAACAATAGACAATGTGTATAGCGTTGTATGTGAAAATAAAACGTTGTGATGATACTATGTATACCACCTCATATCACATCATCCAGTTCGTATAATGACATTATGCATTTTTTTTTTTATTCTTGAAAAACAAATGTACTGAAATACTGTAAAATGAACTTGAAATACTGTAAACCAAAAAGGCATATATTATAATTACGTCTCGGTTGTTGAATTGTTGTTAGTGTTTACGGTATATATAGTTGTCATGTGATGAGAGAATGATACATATTGGTGACAAATTCAATAAATATTTCCAAAAAAACTAAGGAAACGGGTTACCCAAAGTAGAAAAAAAAACAAAAAAACTGTCGACCATAGTCTAAAATAGCTTAACCAAAATTATCAAAAGTAGGAAACTTTGCAAAACGTAAGAAAATCTGTTACCCAAAAGGGAAAAATATTTGGCCACATTTCAATCAAATTTATGAAAAGTAGGAAAACTTGTTAACCAAATGGCAAAAATCTTGGTCAAGTAAGAAAATGTGTTAACCAAATGTGGAAAGGTTAGCCGAATTTCAAACCAAACTTATAAAGATCTCAGTCAAACATATGAAAAGTAGGAAAATTTGTCAATCAAAGTGAAACATTTTGGTCACATTTCAACCAAACTTATAAAAATCTCAGTCAAACGCATGAAAAGTAGGAACATTTGTTAACCAAATGTGAAAAAGTTAGCCGAATGTCAAACCAAACTTATAAACAGCTCAGTCAAACACATGAAAAGTAGGAAAATTTGTTAACCAATCATGAAAAGTTTGCTCAACTTTCACCCCAACTTATGAAAAGTGTGAAATTTTGTTCTCCAGAGGGGAAAAGTTTGACCAAATTTCACCCAAACTTATGAAAAGTAGGAAACTTTGTTAACCAAATGTGAAAAGGTTAGCCAAATTTCAAACCAAACTTATAAAAATCTCAGTCAAACATATGAAAAGTAGGAAAATTTGTCAATCAAAGTGAAACATTTTGGTCACGTTTCAACCAAACTTATAAAAAGCTCAGTCAAACGCATGAAAAGTAGGAACGTTCGTTAACCACATGTGAAAAAGTTAGCCGAATGTCAAACCAAACTTATAAACAGCTCAGTCAAACACATGAAAAGTAGGAAAATTTGTTAACCAATCATGAAAAGTTTGACCAAATTTCACCCAAACTTATGAAAAGTAGGAAACTTTGTTAACCAAATGTGAAAAGGTTAGCCGAATTTCAATCCAAACTTATAAAAATCTCAGTCAAACATAGGAAAAGTAGGAAATATTTGTTAACCAAACGTGAAAAAAATTCTCTTTATGTTTTCGACTTGAATGTTTCATGAAGAAATTTAATTGTTAATTTTGTGTACAATTTTATTGTTGAAATTTTATTTTGTTCCTTCAATTATAGTGTCTTATTACATAAGATACGTTCAATTTTCTGAAATACAGCTGTTGTTTGCATAGGGGCAGGCGAATAACTTATAAGTTTCGATGAACTTTGGTCAAACTTTTCACATTTGGTTAACAAAGTTTCCTTGTTTTTATGAGTTTTGTTTGAAATTTGGTCAAACTTGTCCAAAACTTTTCACCTATGGTTAACACATTTTCTTACTTGGCCAAGGTTTTTACCATTTGGTTAACAAAGATTCCTACATTTCATAAGTTTGGGTGACAGTTGGCCAAACTTTTCACGTTTGGTTAACAAATTTTTCCTACTTTTCATATGTTTGACTGAGATTTTTATAAGTTTGGTTTGAAATTCGGCTAACCTTTTCACATTTGGTAAACAAATTTTCCTACTTTTCATAAGATTGGGTGAGCTTTTTATAAGTCTGAATGAAATGTAGCCAACATTTTCCCCCTCTGTTTAACAAATTTTCTTAATTGGCCTAGATTTTTGCCATTTGGTTAACAAAGTTTCCTAGTGGCTGAAATTTGGTCAAACATTTTACCTCTGGACACTAAAATCTCCCTCTTTTCATAAGTTTGGGTGACAGTTGGCCAAACTTTTCACGTTTGGTTAACAAATATTTCCTACTTTTCATATGTTTGACTGAGATTTTTATAAGTTTGGATTGAAATTCGGCTAACCTTTTCACATTTGGTTAACAAAGTTTCCTACTTTTCATAAGTTTGGGTGAAATTTGGTCAAACTTTTCCCCTCTGAAAAACAAAATTTCACACTTTTCGTAAGTTGGAGTGAAAGTTGACAAAACTTTTCATGATTGGTTAACACATTTTCCTACTTTTCATGTGTTTGACTGAGCTTTTTATAAGTTTGGTTGAAATGTGACCAACATGTTTCACTTTGATTGACAAATTTTCCTACTTTTCATATGTTTGACTGAGATGTTTATAAGTTTGGTTTGAAATTCGGCTAACCTTTCCACATTTGGTTAACACATTTTCTTACTTGACCAAGATTTTTGCCATTTGGTTAACAAGTTTTCCTACTTTTCATAAATTTGATTGAAATGTGGCCAAATATTTTTCCCTTTTGGGTAACAGATTTTCTTACGTTTTGCAAAGTTTCCTACTTTTGATAATTTTGGTTGAGCTATTTTAGACTATGGTCGACAGTTTTTTTTTTTTTTTTTCTACTTTGGTTAACCTGTTTCCTTAGTTTTTTGTTTTTTTTTTTTTTGAAATATTTATTGAATTTGTCACCAATATGTATCATTCTCTCATCACATGACAACTATATATACCGTAAACACTAACAACAATTCAACAACCGAGACGTAATTATAATATATGCCTTTTTGTTTTACAGTATTTCAAGTACATTTTACAGTATTTCAGTACATTTTTTTCAAGAATTTAAAAAAAAATGCATAATGTCATTATACGAACTGGATGATGTGATATGAGGTGGTATACATAGTATCATCACAACGTTTTATTTTCACATACAACGCTATACACATTGTCTGTTGTTTCTGGATTTCTACACGCCATTGTCTGTGTAGGTTGGTTTTTTTCGGTTGGTAGCCTGGTATGTACATGTCACTTAGCATGTAATCATAAAACTGCTCTCCTGCTTGTTGGGCTGATATCTGAATCTTGTAGATACCCGAGACATCAATATTCTGAGTGTCGGGCACATCATGTCTTCGGACAGTCTGGGGTTTTCGATGTACCACCCCGTATTTCACCATTATTCTAGGTCTGATCTCTTCCGGGCTCGAAAATGTAACGTCAGCACTGAAGTCCCGGTAGTGAATGCGACCTTTGTGCCCGTATCAGTGGTTAGAAGTATTTCCACCGTGTCGAAGGAGTAACGATTCAGCGGTATGTAGTGAGGTTTGTCGTAGGCGCGAAACACTGAGGTCGATTGCTGTTTCATGATAGGAACCGTCCTCAGTAGTGGGACCATGACGTCTCCAACTGGTCTTGTCACAATGAGATCGCAGTATACGTAGACATTTCGCAGGTCGTTATTCAGGTCTATCGACCGTTC
The DNA here is from genome assembly GCA_014155875.1 of Cepaea nemoralis. Taxonomy (NCBI): domain Eukaryota; kingdom Metazoa; phylum Mollusca; class Gastropoda; order Stylommatophora; family Helicidae; genus Cepaea; species Cepaea nemoralis. The sequence continues at coordinate 319,470 of JACEFZ010009532.1, forward strand.
ACCTTCAATTGTATCTAGTATCTCTTGTAACTTCTCACTAAATGTAATAGTGGCCCCAGGTTCGAGTATTTTCACGATGACTTTCTTTGATGCATTGTCGAAATGGAATAGAACACAGAGTTGATCGTCCACCTTCCGATCTTTCATTAGGCGATTCAGTGCAGCTATAAACGCGTCTGGTGAACTGTACAGGCCGGAGGGACACACCTTTCTTATCACTCTACCATTGGGTAGGATGTATCTTAGCCAAACTTCATTCTCTAACACATTACAGTAGTAGTTGGGGAATTGAATTTCGGCCAGATCCACTTCAAAATATTGACTCACCTCTATAGTCTGCGGTAACTTGACGAAATAGTGACCTGGTGAGTTCTTGGGAAATATGTTCGGCGAAGCATTACTCGGTAATGTCAGGTAGAATCTCATATTTTAGGGTTTAGTAGCATGTAACCCAGACAGCTGCTTAGAAGAGTGATCCACAACTTGCCCTCGACCGCGTCGACGCTGGCTCGAGAGAGATCCAAGAAGCATGAATGCTGGGGCTGACTGCGACGTCGTGTAAATGCAATGCGTTACAACTTGACTGCAGTATGTAATAGTCAGACACAACTATAGTACAAGGCATAGTTTTGGTCGTGAGGTGACACGGCGAATCATGATAGCACACGATCAACCAATCAATGTTAGGACTGAGTGCAACGTCCTGTAAATGGCTTGCCTTACAGCTTAACTGTGCTATGTAAAAGATAAGATAGACACACAGGTATAGTGCAATACCTAGCTTTGGCCATGCGATGACATGGTAAAGCATGGTGGCACACGACCAACAATTCAATGTTGGGGTTGCATGCGACGTCCTGTAATTGATAGCGCGCACACACACGCATGTACATACACGCACGCCTGCGCATGTGACATGACTGCCGCTCGTTCAATTAGACAGCAGCAATCTTACCCAGCAAGCACACCACTCCATAGAATGTTGGGGTTGACTGTGCCGTCGTGTAATTGATAGCACACACGAACGCACACCCACACACGCATGTACATACACACACGCGCGCTAGCGCACACGACCTGACTGTCGTTCGTATATAATGACAATTGCAAACTTTCCCAGCACACACGAAACTCCAAAGAATGTTGAGGTTGACTGTGATGTCCTGTAATTGATAGCACACACGCGGGCGCGCATGCACACACGGATGTATATACACACACGCACGGTAGCACACACCCCATGACTGTCGTTCGTCCATAATGATAATGGCACACCTTGCCTCAGGAAGTCAGACACTCCGTAGAATACTGAGGTTGACTGCGATGTCCTGCAATTGATAGCACACCCACGCAAGCACACACGCATGTATATACACATACGCGCGCTAGGGCACACGCCCTGACCTGTCGTTCGTATATATTGACATTTGCAGACTTGCCCAGCACACACGAAACTCCAAAGAATGTTGAGGTTGACTGTGATGTCCCGTAATTGATAACACACACACACACACACACACACACACACACACACACACACACACATACACACACACACGCGGGCGTACGTGCCATGACTACCGTTCGTTCAATAAGACAGCAACAATCTTACTCAGCACACACACCACTCCACCGAATGTTGGGTCTGACTGTGATGTCGTGTAATTGATAGCACACCCGCGCGTACGCACGCACACACACACACGCTAGCGCACATGACATGACTGTCGTTCGTATATAATGACAATTGCAAACTTGCCCAGCACACACGAAACTCCAAAGAATGTTGAGGTTGACTTTGATGTCCTGTAATTGATAGCACACGCGCGCGCGCATGCACACAGACACACACACACGCGCACGCGCTCGCGTACGTGCCATGACTGTCGTTCGTCCATAATGACAATTGCAAAACTTACCTCAGGAAGTCAGACACTCCGTAGAATACTGAGGTTGACTGTGATGTCCTGTAATTGATAGCACACCCGCGCGCACGCACGCATACACACACACGCGCGCTAGCGCACATGACCTGATTGTCGTTCGTATATAATGACAATTGCAAACTTGCCCAGCACACACGAAACTCCAAAGAATGTTGAGGTTGACTGTGATGTCCTGTAATTGATAGCACACACGCGCGCGCATGCACACACACACGCGCGCGCGCGCGCTCGCGTACGTGCCATGACTGTCGTTCGTCCATAATGACAATTGCAAAACTTGCCTCAGGAAGTCAGACACTCCGTAGAATACTGAGGTTGACTGTGATGTCCTGTAATTGATAGCACACCCGCGCGCACGCACGCATACACACACACGCGCGCTAGCGCACATGACCTGACTGTCGTTCGTATATAATGACAATTGCAAACTTGCCCAGCACACACGAAACTCCAAAGAATGTTGAGGTTGACTGTGATGTCCTGTAATTGATAGCACACACGCGCGCGCGCATGCACACACGCATGTATATACACATACGCGTACGCATACGCACGTGACATGATTGTCGTTCATTCAAATGAGAATCGCAAACATGGCCAGCAAGCACACCACTCCACCGAATGTTGGGACTGACTGTGATGTCCTGTAATTGATAGGCCACACGCGCGCACGCACGCACGCACACACACACAGACGCGCACACATATCCCGCGTGACTAAGTCATCAAGGCAAGTACGTATATATAGCCACTGGGACAACTTACCTACAGCTATAGAATTACATACATATATAAATACATAGATACATACATTCATAAATACATACATATCTATTTATATTTAATATTTCAAATAATATATATAACGGTTTCGGATAGGAATATTTTTATTTTTTCGCCACAGATATTCCCTTCACAATCTTCTGACCGCTATCTACAATAAGCATTGAAGGCCGTCCATGTTAATTGACAATTCCGTAGGCGTTCTACATGAGCGGTATCGTTTAATCTCGCGGTCGCTGGTCAGCCCTTGTATTTTTCTCGCGGGGCAGTGTTCGGTGAAGCGTCACTTGTTGCTTGTGCGCGCAGGTAACGATTGGGGGTCAGGGGAAGTTAGTGTGTAGAAGGGGGACAATTCTGGTTTAGTCAAGGGACCGATTACTGTCCTCTTGTCGTAATTTTATAATTAAGGGGTATAACTGTGGGGTTTAATAATATTAAATATTTTAATGTATATCGTGATACTCTATGGTTTAAATTAATGGAGACTCGTAGATTTTTATTGACGTACCTATTCTCCAATATACATACAAGATATTCTGGTGATTAATTAAGTTTTTAGGTTTAGTTTGTAAATAAATTTCTTTGTCTAGTATATTTTTAGACCAGATTTTAACCATGCGCGTAATGTTGATGCCTGGGTACAGAAACATGTCGAAGCGTGCAAAAGTTTATTCATGTAATCCAACAGTGGATCCTCGGGTTCGCTCGAGAGATGAAATAAATCAATTTCTGTCATACTGACTTCGGTCTCCTCATTGAAGGGAATCGATATGACTGGAGGTCGCGTACACCGCACCACACACGCACACGCACACGCACACACACACACACACACTGGGACTCAAACCCAGTTTCCCGACAACTATTTGGTCTACTTATATAAGTAATCCACATGACCGGGGCTTGCACCGCTGTCTTTGAATGGGCTCGGAAGCGGTCGGGGAAGCGGAGGCGGCCGGAGGAGGTACCTGTGGGCGGGGTGGTCGGTAGGGAGTACCCGAGGACCGGAAGTGACAACCGGAAGTGGTCACCCAAGAATTTCCCGTCAATTTTTTGAAAATGTGGTCGTAAAATATGACGTCAGAGCGTAAGTGCTAGACTTTCTATATAGTAAAAAATATAGGTGCTGCACCTAAAATACTACCTAAATACAACATTGTATACTACTGCCATACCTCGCTTTATTGCTCTTCTGTGTGGAAAGTTTCTTTAATATTGATTTTGTAAAGATATTCTGTGCTTCTTCTGTAGATGTCTGGCAGGCATCGTCGATCATGTCTCTGTTATTTTTATCAAGCTGTTGTTGGTGATTGTTACTACTAATACTACTATTACCACCACCACCACCACCGCCGCCGCCATCGCCACCACCACCACCACCACCACCACTATTTGCTGCCCAGCTGTTTAACTGATTTAGTGCCAAACAGAATGTAGCTTTTGGACCAGAAATTCAACACAATCGAACAAGTATTATAATGTAAATTTCCGTTCACTGAGCATTGAAATTTCGGAAGATACAACGCAACAAAACAAATAACACGATGACCCTAGAATGGCGATATACCGCCCTCCTGTCAATATGGCAGGTCACCAAGTATCCTTCGGCACTGAATCAGTTCAGCTTTCCGCATACATCTTTCTCTGTCCTCTTCTGTCTCTGTTGTCTAGTATTTCCCTCACATAAGGCTCATTTACTGGCAAGATCGAATGGAAGAGACCAAGGGGAAGGCCGAGAAGTAAATACCTGGATGGCTTGGCCGCATGGCACGGTTGAGACAGGAACACAGAGCTGATCCACGACTATGGTGATCGAGTGAGATGGCAGAACATGACCGCCCACGCTTATCGGCATGGCACATGATGGATGGAAGGCTCACTTATGCATCCCACTTCTTGTTGTGATTTGCCCCGCACATTTCATTTGTGTTGAGTTGAACCAAGAACCCACATCACAACACTCGGGACATTTCCATGCATGTTCCGTCCTCACCTGCAACAGCCAATACGGATGATACCAGTTTAAAAACTTAGTTAAATATCTCTTACAAGACGTTTGCACTCAACACCAGCATTTTTTTTCTTCTGTTGTTGATATCTTGGTAAGTTTACGTTCAGTAGTTTGCCATTTTTTTTTTCTGAACGACCGGCATCCATACAATTTCGTAAAACACCAGCGCAACGCGGTCGCTGCCAAATCGCACGCAGCTGTGTTTCGAACGCGGGTATACGGGATTACAAACCACGTCCGTAAGCTCTTTGTCACGGAGACCGGTGATGGCATCAGTGGCAGTCTGATTATATGCCCGTCTGGCCTTTCTTCGGAGTTTTGCGTGTCGATCAGAGTCCCTGGTCACTCGCTGCAGCGCCATTCTCTCCTAGCCATGATGATCTACCCGTTCTTCTGCACTATACACACGATTCCAAAAGAACCCCGACCATATCTGCCTGATTTATACCCCACCAAGGGGTGCAGACACATACAATCTATATGCCTGCTTGTTCCCCGCCATACCTACTTGTCCTATTGAACGGAGCATAATGGGGACGACCCGTTGCTGTGAAGTTGGAACTGCGACTAACTAACTAACTAACCTGCTTGTCCTATTCGCTCATAACTCCTTGTTCCCTTTTTATCTTGCGCACTCTAAAATTATTTGCACACCTTCGTGCGTGCTTTAATCATTCAATTTATGATTCTGACAAAATGGATATTCCTTAATCATAATGCATGACGTCATCATCATGATCATGTGCCATTCCTCATAAGCGTGGGCGGTCATGTTTCACCATCTCACATGATTACCAGAGTCATGGATCAGCTCTGTGTTCTTGTCCCGACCATGCCATGTGGTCAAATCATCCAGATAATTACTTCTATGGTTCCTCGTTGTTATTTTCCCCCTAATCTTGCCAGTTGTCACCAAGTTGTCCAGTTTATTTCTTCTCAAAACGTGCCCCCAAAAATGTGACTGTTTACGTCTAATTTCTCTATTCAGTTTGCTGTTTTCGCTTGCCTCTTTTAGGACTTGCTCATTGGTTTTTCTGTCTGTGCTTGATATTCTTTGCATTTTCCTCAGAAACCACATTTCCACAGCCATTAGATGTTTTCAGCTTATCTGCTCATCCTCCGCGATGCACATCCATACAAAAGTACATGTTCTATGTAGCACTTCAACACTCGTTTGTTCGTAGCAATTGACATCTTTGTAATTTTTTTTTTGTTTTAAGTCATGACAGTCAAAAAACCAAAGCTCTGGAACAGAAGATACAAGAGCATGTGCTCCGAAAAGAACATTCACCTTTGGTTTAGAGTGGTTAATTCGATGCGCCTGTCTATAATGTATATATGTGATATTTGTAAGACAGACTGAAAGCAAATATCACTTCGAGATATCTTAGTTTAATAAAGTGAGTTGCATATCCTTCATAGGAAATCGCAGTCCACTCCAACATTTTTTAAAGGCTGTTTGTGATTTTTTGGCGAGTTTACGTTCAGTAGTTTGCTGTTGCTGTCTGTATGACCAATACTCACATCATTGTATGAAAACCAACGCAAAGCGGTCCGCTACTATATCGCCCGCAGCGATATTCGGGATTACGAATTGCTTCCGTAACTCCCTTCTCCACAGAGCCGGCTGTTATTTCCCGCAGCCGCCTGGCCAGTCAAAATAATCTGGCTTTACTGCAAAAATCTGGAACCTAGGCTGCAAAACATCCGAGGTACACCTGCATAATCTCTTTGGTATACATATCCCAGCTGACCACAGAGGCACTACATCTGCCACAACGGAAGGGTGAATATCAACTACAAAGACTGGTACAATATACGCGCGCGCACACACACATACACACACACACACACACACACACACACACACACACACACACACACACACACACACACACACACATTCAAAGACGCTACACAGTTAAATTAGTTGCATGTCCTTTTTCGGGACTTCGCAATCAACCCCAGCATTGTTTACCTGGTTGGTTATTTCTCCCGGAAAGTTGTTTCCGTTAGTTTCTGAGCAGCCGACGCTCATAGTATAGTAAACATCAATGCATAACTATCTGCTCCAAATGACATTGGGTTGACTTCAAGGCCGGTATGACAGAATTGTGAAACTGTGTTCACTAGCCCTAGAGCACAGACGTTGACCAGAGAGGCTTTAGACCGCTGGGCCAGAATGTTGGACGGGACTTTTTATTTTATAGAATAGGATAGGGCAGGACAGGAAAGTATGGGATAGGATAGGATATGATATGACATGACAGAATATGATAGTACTAGGACAGAATAGGAGAGGATAGGATGGGATAGGGTAGAACAGGGTAAGACAAAATGGGATAGGATATGATATGACATGACAGATTATGATAGGACAGAATAGGTGATGATAGGATGGGATAGGATAGGGTAGACCAGGGTAGGACAACATGGGCTAGGATATGACAGGATGGGAGGACAGAATAGAACAGAACAAGACAGGAGGACAGAATAGGATTGGGCAGGACAGGATAGTATGGAATAGGATAGGATAGGATATGACATGACAGATTATGATAGGACAGAATAGGAGAGGATAGGATGGGATAGGATAGTACAGGATAGGATAGGATGTATTAGGGTAGAACAGGGTAGGACAAAATGAGATAGGATATGACAAGATGGGAGGAAAGAATAGAACAGAACAAGACAGGAGGACAGAACAGGATATGATAAGATAGGATAGGGCAGGACAGAAGAACAGAATATGATAGGGTATTATAGGACAGGAGAATTAGAGAGTATGGGATAGGACAAGACAGGAGGACAGACTATGGTATAATATGACAGGATAGGGTAGGACAGGAGGACAAAATATATACGTACAGAAAATTCTTGACAGTATAGCCTCATGGCACGGAAGGGGGTAAAGACACGAATTTATACAGGCCGTCGGAGATCGCAATTTGTGGACGGGCATGATAGCGCACGCCAGCCGGAAAGGCACTGGATGATGATGAGGATAGGATAGGTTAGTATAGTTTAGGAGAGGAATGGATAGGATAGGGGACAGGCAGCGCCAAATTAATTACCAGATTTCAAGTTTATCTCCCTTGTCAACAGTGGGAATACAGCCTGTCGCACTGGATACACCATTACAGGGCTGAGCTCCCGGCATTATCGCCCGTGAAAGGATCATTAAACAAGTTAGTTATTGTAAAGATGTGTCCAATGCCGTGGCTGTGCCGTAATACTTCACTTAAGACGATCAGGAAGATGCAGGCTTTCAGATTGGAGATGTCAAATGGTTTACAGTAAAATTATGTTGTTACTGCGTTTTTAGTATCTTAAAATTGTGTTATTCTGAGTGGGAGAGAGAGAATGTGGAGATTGAAAAAGACTACGGAGAGAGAGAGAGAGAGAGAGAGAGAGAGAGAGAGAGAGAGAGAGAGAGAGAGAGAGAGAGAGAGAGAGAGAGAGAGAGAAGAAGAAGAAGAAGAAGAAGAAGAAGAAGAAGAAGAAGAAGAAGAAGAAGAAGAAGAAGAAGAAGAAGAAGAAGAAGAAGAAGAAGAAGAAGAAGAAGAAATGAGACACAGAAACGAACGAACGGACGAACAAACTTTATTTTCAAAGTGTTGAGAATTGGGCACATAGGCCCATCTGACATTCTGTCCTTCTTATCTCTCTGGTCTCATGCATTATATAGGGTTAATGAGGATGGCAGAGAGGGGGGAGAAAGCGAGAGAGAATTAGGGTGAGAGTGAAAGAGAGTGATGGCGAAAGTGATGAGAATGGAAACGAGAAAGAGAGAGAGAATGCGAGAGAGAGAGAGAGAGAGAGAGAGAGAGAGAGAGAGAGAGAGAGAGAGAGAGAGAGAGAAGGAGAGAGATATACTGATGGGTAAAAATAGAAACAGAGATACTGATGGATAAAGAGAGAAAGAGAGAGAGATACTGATGAATATAGAGAAAGAAAAAACAGAGAGAGAGAGAGAGAGAGAGAGAGAGAGAGAGAGAGAGAGAGAGAGAGAGAGAGAGAGAGAGGGAGAGAGAGAGAGAGTCGGGGTCAAACAGATCATAATGAGTTGAGAAATTAGAGCTAACACTCTGCTGAACGAAACTGAGCATCATATAAGTTACGACAGCTGTGTGTCTTTAACTCCGTTCAGAAAAAGACTATCTGTCTGTCTGTAAGTCTGTCAGTTCGCCCGTCCCTCCGTCTGTCAGCATGTCTTTCTTTCTGTCTTTCTGTTCGTCCGTCTGTTTATCTCTGTGTCGTCGGTCTATCTCTCTATCCGCCCATATGTCTGCCGGTCTCACTGTCTGTCTATGTGTGTGCATATATTTCGCCCGGTAAATCAGAGACCTTCGTGGAAAGAATCCTTGCCGTACAACTCATTACTCGGATACCAGCGCCATGAACATCGCCCTGTACTTCCTCCAGGATCGCCTGTCTCATCTGAGTACAGTATCCCAACAGTAATTGATGTCAAGGTCTATAGAACCGGTTCGGGTGGGCAAGAAACAGCCAAAACATTCCAGAAACATTTATACCAGTGTTCAGTAGCCTAGAGCTTCTAGTTCAAAGGTCAATGCTGGCAGTGTCAGTATAGTGTTCTCTTAACTGCTAGGCCAGGACAGACCTTTCAAAAATAATTTTAATTTGCCAGACTATTGGAGGGCATATTAATTTAACATATCTCGTAGTGACATTTAGTTACAGCCTGTCTTACAAACATCACATATATACATTATAGACAGAAGCATAGAATTGACCTAGGGTTGCTCGACGTCCGGCAAAAAAAGGACATGTCCTCCCTTTTAGCCTAATATTCTCCGTCCGACGGGCAAAGCTAAAAACCTTTAAAATGTCCGGATTTTCTTGTATTGTGTAATTAATCAAGATTATAAGGTAATAATTGTATAATCGGCTGTTTAAGTAATGTTTTTTAGCATTTCGAAAAAGATGTCTATTGAATTTATATTTATTTTTTAACATGATTGTTTCTTGGTCGATTCACAACAGTAAGATACACTTATTGGCAGCTATTGTAATAAAATTGTACTGATTATGGGTTTAATCTGGAAAGATTCAAATGAAACATTCAATATGTTCACCTTTGTCCTATTTTTTTGTGTGTCTTATTATGTGCTCCTTTTTATTGCCGACGTATCTGGCAACCCTATAAATTGATCACTCTAAAACAATGAGGAGGCTTCTTCTCAGAACACATGCTGGTGTATCTTCTGTTCCAGAACTTTGTCATGATTTATGGTTCAGAAATATCTATTTTGTCAGAAACAGATTGAATGATTGAACTAACCACACCAATAATGAAGGTGTGCAAATAATTTTAGGATGCACTAGAAAACAAACCTGACGTTGAGGGAACTAACCTGTCGTTCTGGGAACCAACCTGGCGTTGAGGGAACTAACCTGACGTTGAGAGAACTAACCTGACGTTAAGAGAACTAACATGACGATGAGGGCACTAACCTGACGATGAGGGCACTCACCTGACGATGAGAGAACTAACATGACGATGAGGGAACTGACTTGGTGTTGAGGGAACTAACCTGACGTTGAGAGAACTAACCTGACGTTAAGAGAACTAACATGACGATGAGGGCACTAACCTGACGATGAGAGAACTAACATGACGATGAGGGAACTGATTTGGTGTTGAGCGAACTAACTTGACGTTGAGGGAACTAACCCGACGTTGAGGGAACGAACTTGACGATGGGGGAACTGACTTGACATGAGAGAACTAATCTGGCGTTAAGGGAACTAACCTTATTTGCGGAAATGAACTTGACGTTGAGGGAATTAACCTTATTTTGAGGGAACTAACCTGACCTTGAGGGAAATAACCTAACATGGAACTAACCTTACTTTGAGGGAACTAACCTGACTTGAGAGAACTAACATGACGTTGAGAGAACTAACTTGACGTTGAGGGAACTACCTTGACGTTGAGGGAACTAACCTAACGTTAAGAGAACTAACCTAAAGTTGTGTGAAATAATCTGAACTTGAGGAAACTAACCTGGCGTTGAGAGAACTAATCTTACTTTGAGGGAACTAACCTGACTTTGACATTGATTGATTTAGGAACCGAATGCTGCGATGTCAGTTCCTAAATCAATCAATCAATCAATCAAACTCGATTTTGAAGGAACTAACCTGACCTTGAGAGGACTAACCTGACCTTGATTTAACTAACCTGACATTGGGGGAACTAACCTGACATTGAGGGAACTAACCTGACATTGGGGGAACTAACCTGACCTTGAGGGAACTAACCTGGCGTTGAGGGAACAAACCTGACGTTGAGAGAACTAACCTGACTTTGAGAGAACTAACCTGACTTTGAGAGAACTAACCTGACCTTGATTTAACTAACCTAGTGTTGAGGGAACTAACCTGACGTTGAGAGAACTAATCTGACTTTGAGAGAACTAACCTGACTTTGAGAGAACTAACCTGACCTTGATTTAACTAACCTGAAATTGAGGGAACTAACCTGACATTGAGGAAACTAACCTGACGTTGAAAGAACTAACCTGACTTTGAGAGAACTAACCTGACATTGAGGGAACTAACCTGAATTTGAGAAAACTAACCTGACATTTAGGGAACTAACCTGACATTGAGGGAACTAACCTGGCGTTGAGGGAACTAACCTGGCGTTGAGGGAACTAACCTGGCGTTGAGAAAACTAACCTGACATTGAGGGAACTAACCTGGCGTTGAGGGAACTAACCTGACATTGAGGAAACTAACCTGGCGTTGAGGGAACTAACCTGGCGTTGAGGGAACTAACCTGGCATTGCGGGAACTAACCTGACGTTGAGGGGACTAACCTGGCGTTGAGGGAACTAACCTGACGTTGAGGGAACTAACCTGACATTGAGGGAACTAACCTGGCGTTGAGGGAACTAACCTGACTTTGAGGGAACTAACCTGACTTTGAGGGAACTAACCTGACGTTGAGGGCACTAACCGGACTTTGAGGGAACTATCTTGATGTTGAGGGAACTAACCTGGCGCTGAGGGAACTAACCTGACTTTGAGAAAACTAACTTGACATTGAGGAAACTAACCTGGCATTGAGGGAACTAACCTGACTTTGAGGGAACTAACTTGACGTTGAGGGAACTAACCTGGCGTTGAGAAAACTAACCTGACATTGAGGGAACTAACCTGGCGTTGAGGGAACTAACCTGACATTGAGGAAACTAACCTGGCGTTGAGGGAACTAACCTGGCGTTGAGTGAACTAACCTGGCGTTGCGGGAACTAACCTGGCGTTGAATGGACTAACCTGGCGTTGAGGGAACTAACCTGACGTTGAGGGAACTAACCTGACATTGAGGGAACTAACCTGGCGTTGAGGGAACTAACCTGACTTTTAGGGAACTAACCTGACTTTGAGGGAACTAACCTGACGTTGTGGGCACTAACCTGACTTTGAGGGAACTATCTTGACGTTGAGGGAACTAACCTGGCGCTGAGGGAACTAACCTGACTTTGAGAAAACTAACTTGACATTGAGGAAACTAACCTGGCATTGAGGGAACTAACCTGACTTTGAGGGAACTAACTTGACGTTGAGGGAACTAACCTGGCGTTGAGGGAACTAACCTGACTTTGAGGGAACTAACTTGACGTTGAGGGAACTAACCTGGCATTGAGGGAACTAACCTGACTTTGAGGGAACTAACTTGACGTTGAGGGAACTAATCTGACTTTGAGGGAACAAACCTGACTTTGAGGGAACTAACCTGACATTGAGAGAACTAACCTGACTTTGCGGGAACTATCTTGACGTTGAGGGAACTAACCTGGCGCTGAGGGAACTAACCTGACTTTGAGAAAACTAACCTGACATTGAGAAAACTAACCTGACATTGAGGAAACTAACCTGGCGTTGAGGGCACTAACCTGACTTTGAGGGAACTAACTTGACGTTGAGGGAACTAACCTGGCGCTGAGGGAACTAACCTGACTTTGAGAAAACTAACCTGACATTGAGAAAACTAACCTGACATTGAGGAAACTAACCTGGCGTTGAGGGCACTAACCTGACTTTGAGGGAACTATCTTGACGTTGAGGGAACTAACCTGGCGCTGAGGGAACTAACCTGACTTTGAGAAAACTAACCTGACATTGAGGAAACTAACCTGGCGTTGAGGAAACTAACCTGACTTTGAGGGAACTAACTTGACGTTGAGGGAACTAACCTGGCGCTGAGGGAACTAACCTGACTTTGAGAAAACTAACCTGACATTGAGGAAACTAACCTGGTGTTGAGGAAACTAACCTGACTTTGAGAAAACTAACCTGACATTGAGAAAACTAACCTGACATTGAGGAAACTAACCTGGCGTTGAGGGCACTAACCTGACTTTAAGGGAACCAACTTGACGTTGAGGGAACTAACCTGGCGCTGAGGGAACTAACCTGACTTTGAGAAAACTAACCTGACATTGAGAAAACTAACCTGACATTGAGGAAACTAACCTGGCGTTGAGGGCACTAACCTGACTTTGAGGGAACTATCTTGACGTTGAGGGAACTAACCTGGCGCTGAGGGAACTAACCTGACTTTGAGAAAACTAACCTGACATTGAGGAAACTAACCTGGCGTTGAGGAAACTAACCTGACTTTGAGGGAACTAACTTGACGTTGAGGGAACTAACCTGGCGCTGAGGGAACTAACCTGACTTTGAGAAAACTAACCTGACATTGAGGGAACTAACCTGACATTGAGGAAACTAACCTGGCGTTGAGGGAACTAACCTGACTTTGAGGGAACTAACTTGACGTTGAGGGAACTAACCTGGCGTTGAGGGAACTAACACAGCCGGAAAACAAACCCGCGACGTTCAGAGAGCGGGGCAAGCGGCTTGATCCATTCGCCATGAAGTATCGTGAGTACAAATGAAACGGCAGTCACAACTATCAGGTGAATGCTTCCTGTCCGTGCGATCCTTTGATTTGTTTTCCCGAAGCAAAGTCTACTTGCAAGTGCCAACAGATTGAATCCACCTTTGCAAAGAAATACACGAATAAACACACAGATAGACCAAGTGGGATAAAGAGACACAAAGACAGAAAGAGACAAAGAGGCAGAAAGAGACACATGGGAAGTAGGAGACAACGAGATATAGTGAAATAGAGAAAAAAGATCTGGAGAGAGAGAGAGAGAGAGAGAGAGAGAGAGAGAGAGAGAGAGAGAGAGAGAGAGAGAGAGAGAGAGAGAGAGAGAGAGAGAGAGAGAGAGAGAGAGAGAGAGAGAACGAACGAACGAACGAACGAACGAACTTTATTTTAAAAGGGTAACAAATTGGGCGAGCAGGCCCGTCTTACATTCGGCCCTTGCAATCACTCATCTTTCATTCATCAAATGTGCATGTTACATTTACATAGGGGAAAAAACATTGTCAAATGGATTTTGTAAGCATAAACAATGCATATTACGCATGATGCATTCACATGGGAAAAAAATATATTGTCAAATGAAAGTTGTAAACATAAACAGTGCATGTTGTAATGTTGTGAGACACATCCTACATCCACCCTCACATCCCGCAGCAACCCACACACCCCGCAGCCACCCTCACATCCCACACCCACCACACCTCCTCCACCCTTCCACACATACCTCCACGCACTCACACAGACCCAGGCAAACATAAATACCGCCACCCACCCACTGATCCCCTACCCACACACATGTCTCCACCCACAGAGAGAGAGAGAGAGAGAGAGAGAGAGAGAGATAGAGAGAGAGAGAGAGAGAGAGCGAGAGAGAGAGAGAGAGAGAGAGAGGGAGGGAGAGAGAGTGAGAGAGAGATCTTTCTCATTGCTTGTAAAGTGACACTAAGAAGTCCAAAGAGATCAGTTCCCTAACTACATTTGTTGTTTCACTGACGTCAACCGCGAAGATCTGTGTCAAATTACAGCAGCAATCGTTTCACATTTGGTCACAAAATTGTGTTAGTCTGGCAACCCTGGCACATGAGGCACAGAGAAGATCTTTTGGGGCGGAACAAGAGAAACACGACACCAGCAGGGTTTAAATATTCACTAAATTAATTTTTATTTTTTACAGAGACTACCAAAAAAAAAAAAAGACACGGAATAATTTTTAGGCATGAGATTCAAAGTTTTTGTTATGTTTTGCATAGGGTGTAATTAAGGTTACTTTGTGAGTACATGTTTTAGCAATTTTTATTCACTTCCTTATTCGCTGTTATTTTGCCACTCATCTGAATTTAAGACTATGACAGTTGCCGTTCTGTCTGTCTGTCTGTCTGTCTGTCTGTCTGTCTGTCTGTCTGTCTGTCTGTCTGTCTGTCTGTCTGTCTGTCTGTCTGTCTGTCTGTATTTGTCTTCTGTCTGTCTGTCCATCCATCCGTCCGCCCGTCAACTTATCTGCCGGTATGTCTGTCTGTTGATAATGAAGTAAGCCAATATCAGCCTATTAAAAGGGGTGTGAGACAGGGATGTGTAATGTCTCCAGATCTGTTTTCCCTGTACAGTGAAAGTATTTTCAGAAATATTGAAGATATGGAAGGAATCAACATTGGGGGACGATGCATCAATAACATTAGATATGCAGATGATACAGTCTTGATTGCAGACAAAGAACAGGACCTGCAAAATTTAGTAGATGCGATTGTTACACACAGTGAACAACTAGGGTTAGAATTAAATTGTAAAAAGACACAGATTATGGTCATCACTAGGAAGGACGAAATACCACAATGTAATATACAAGTAAATGGGAATATTCTTCAACGAGTGAGCAGGTACAATTATCTCGGAACAGTAATAACATCTGATGGGAGATGCCTTGAAGAGATTAGAACAAGAATCGCCATGGCAAAAGTAGCCTTTAGCAAGATGAAAAACATATTGACCAATAAAAAGATGTCAATTGAAACGAGAAAAAGAGTGTTGAGATGCTACATTGAACCTGTACTTTTATATGGATGTGAAGCGTGGACAATGAGCAGTCAGGCTGAAAAACATCTGATGGCTGTAGAGATGTGGTTTCTGAGGAAAATGCAAAGAATACCATGGACAGCCAGAAAGACCAATGAACAAGTCCTTCAAGAAACAAATGAAGATCGTAAATTGATTAGAGAAATTAGACTTAGACAGTCAAAATTTTTTGGGCATGTTATGAGAAGAAATAGATTGGAGAATTTGGTGACAACTGGTAAGATCGAGGGGAACAAACCAAGGGGAAGACCTAGAAGCAAGTACCTGGATGGCTTGGCCTTGTGGCATGGTCGAGACAGAAACACGGAGCTGATCCACGACTCTGGTGATCGAGTGAGATGGCAGAACATGACCGCCCACGCTTACCGCCATGGCACATGATGGATGGATGTCTGTCTGTACGTCTGACTGCCAAAATATTTGATCCATCCGTCTTTCTATCTATCTGTTTGTCTGTCGATCTGTCTATTCACCTGGCAGCCTGCCTCCACACCTAACCGTGTGTATTGCAAATTTATCCATCCATCCCTCCATTTACCCAACCATCATCTCTTCATCTATCTGTCTGTCGGTCAGTACAAAAACACACACACACACACACACACACACACACACACACACACACACACACACACACTATTGTTTCCCTAAATCAGACATTTGTACTGAGAGTGTGTAAAGTGTTAGCACCATCGAATTTTACAGGCACATAGAAATAGGTTGGTCAGTCTTTCCCTCGTATAGCGAACGTCGAGATCTGATATAGAACACCCGTCCAGCCGCTTTCAGCATAGACACACGACTTTTGATAGTTTAAATCGCAATGTATTACAAAATATAGCTGAAATACTTGCATGTTCTAAACATACATAAGAGAAGTGAGGCATGCAGCAGAATATAACAATACACAATTAAAACCGTTGGGTATTTGTGGCCCCTGTGAAAAGGGGAGAGATAATTTTAGTTTGTAACGTTTTAATTTTGACCTTTTAACAGATTAAGTGCCAAACAAAAAATACGTTTTGACCAAATATAACGGATGGCGGGAAATGTGTAGCTATGGTTTAAAAGTTGTTAATATGGTAGCAGACATGTTGTGCTATATATCACATTAAATGGGGTTGTATAGGGAAAATACTACTCTATGTAAGCCCATGGCAGATACGTGATGTCACTTAAACCGCTTGATCATCCCATGGCACTTAATCAGTTAAGTAGATTTTATAATTTCGTGTTTTTATATAGATCTGTTTGTAATATTCCCGACGATGATCACCAAGAATAAAACGTCAATTCTTGTGTTGTGCTGTAACTTATTTTTAAGTTATTATTATCATTGTTATCTTTACATTGTTATTTCCGTTTGACAGATTTGCGTACGTTGTAAAGGATGTACGCTGTATCTTACACTTTTTAGCAGGCGTCACACATACGTAGCCGCCTTCATTTCATTTGCATGTTCTATTGCTTACGTTTCTAAGCGAACGATGCAAACGGCACGCTATTTCACTCTTCCACAGATGCCCCGTCCACCAAGCAGCAGTAGTAGTAGCAGCAACAGCGTGAGAAGTATGTGCCCTGGCCTGTCTGTACACAAGTCTCTGAGACACGCAGTCTACGGCTGCTTCCTTCTGCTGGCCTTTGCTCTCATTGTCAACGGTAAGTTTGGTGTTAGAATTAGACGCACCATTCTGTGAACTCTTTCTCTCTCTCTCTCTCTCTCTCTCTCTCTCTCTCTCTCTCTCTCTCTCTCTCTCTCTCTCTCTCTCTCTCTCTCTCTCTCTCCCTCCCTCTCTGCCTGCCTGTCTGTCTGTCTGTCTGTCTGTCTCTGAGTCACATAGTCTACCGCTGCTTTCTGTTACTGATCGTTGCTCTCCTCGTCAACGGTAAGCTGTGTCAGAGAATGGGTTTCACTATTCTGTGAACTCTCTGTCTGTCTGCTCGCTGTCTGTCTGTCTGCTGTCTATCTGCTCGCTGTCTTTATTCCGGCTGTGGTTCTCTTAGTCTGACTCTCCGTCTGTCTATTTCATATTCATCAGAAACCCTGCCCATTGGCGTGGGCGATCATGGCTACGCCATCTTACAATCTTCAACAACATATATCAGTTCGTAGGCTGACAAATTTTCGTTCCACGATAGAAGGCTCTTTAGTCTTCTCTAATTGTCTTCTTCTGTTTGCCCTTCGATAAATCAGTCCTGCTGTCATAACGTTTCCATTTTGTTTTCTCTTCTCAAAACGTGTTCAACAAATGACGACTGTCTCTTTCTGACTTTTGTGACAAGCTGTCTTTGCTGTTGCGCTTTGCTCAAAACTTTTAGAGTACTTATTTTGCATGCCCAATGAATTGTGATTTTACTTCTTTGAAAAAAAAACATCTTGCTAATTGACAGGATTCGCAGCCACGTACGGTCTATTTATCGACTGTTTGTCTGTCTTTCTCTGTGTCTGACAAACTGTCTTTCTCATCAGCTTATTTGTGTCTGGTATGCCAGTCTCTTTATGTGTATATCTTATGTCTGTCTGTGTTTCTTTCGTTAGACCGTACGTTTATCTTCTGTCGCAAGGTCTGTACATTATCCGTCTGTCTGTCTGCAACACAATATTTATATATATATATGAGAGAGAGAGAGAGAGAGAGAGAGAGAGAGAGAGGGAGAGAGAGAGAGAGAGAGAGAGAGAGAGAGAGAGAGAGAGAGAGAATACGTATTTTTGCATTATGTATCCTCTATGATGATAATGATGCTGATGATAATAGTAACGGAATGATGAAAACGATGATGGCTGTAATGATGACATGAATATGATTAAAAAGAAGAAGACTACGACGACGAAAAGATGAAGAAGAGGAAGACGATGTCGAAACGACGAGGAATACAACGACGACGAAATGACGAAGACAGACAGACAGGCAGGCAGGCAGACAGACAGACAGACAGACAGACAGACAGACAGACAGACAGACAGACAGACAGACAGACAGACAGACAGACAGACAGAATAGCCACTTGTGTTACTGTAACAATAAAACACATGATGATAAAATGCACTGTTACCGCACATGCGATTCCATCTATTCTCTATTTTACCTTACAGCAACGCCACACTTCCTCAGTGAGGACGATCTAGACAACTACGCAGTCATGGCGCTGGAGAAAAGGTGAAATCTTAACCATGTCATTATCTTTAGTCACACTCTCCTCTCTTCAAAAGTTCAGTTTGTAATCACATTCTCTCAGAGTTCTTATCCCTTATTAATAATAATGCCCTTTGGGTTTTTTAATTTTTATTTTCATCATTAAATTGTGTTTATTTTCTCAAAACTTATTTTATTCTGGAAATGTTTTGGATTTTTCTGTAGTTTTAAACAATAAATCGGCTTAAGTCTGGAGGTAAATTGAGGCGCCACAGAAGGTTTACAAGTTTCCACAAACCACGAAGTATTTTTCCATTAATAAACGGACTGGAAAATCAACCTGGGATTGATCACAATGTCATTCAAAGGACGTGCATTTTTTAAACTGACGTTTTGGGTGTTTACGTGGCAAAGACACCTATCTCGAGATCAGAAGGTGGTGGGTTCGTTGTCCGACTTGTAATTCAGTTCTAGAGTGCATTTTATTCGGAGTCCCCTGGGAGTCGTCAACGGAGCTATGGAGTTGGTGATCTGTTGTGATCTGTAGTGCTCTGTGGTGATCTCTACTGTTCGGTGGTGATCTGTAGTGTTCTGTGGTAATCTGTAGTGCTCTGTGGTAATCTCTACTGTTCGGTGGTAATGTTTAGTGCTATGTGGTGATCTGTGGTGCTCGGTGTGATCTGTAGTGCTCTGTGGTAATCTCTACTGTTCGGTGGTGATGTTTAGTGCTATGTGGTGATCTGTGGTGCTCGGTGTGATCTGTAGTGCTCTGTGGTAATCTGTAGTGCTCTGTGGTAATCTCTACTGTTCGGTGGTAATGTTTAGTGCTATGTGGTGATCTGTGGTGCTCGGTGTGATCTGTAGTGCTCTGTGGTAATCTCTACTGTTCGGTGGTGATGTTTAGTGCTATGTGGTGATCTGTGGTGCTCGGTGTGATCTGTAGTGCTCTGTGGTAATCTGTAGTGCTCTGTGGTAATCTCTACTGTTCGGTGGTAATCTGTAGTGCTCTGTGGTAATCTGTAGTGCTCTGTGGTAATCTCTACTGTTCGGTGGTAATCTGTAGTGCTCTGTGGTAATCTGTAGTGCCCTGTGGTAATCTCTACTGTTCGGTGGTAATCTGTAGTGCTCTGTGGTAATCTGTAGTGCCCTGTGGTGATCTGTAGTGCTCTGTGGTGATCTGTGGTGCTTGGTGTGATCTGTAGTGCTCTGTGGTAATCTGTAGTGCTCTGTGGTAATCGCTACTGCTCGGTGGCGATCTGTAGTGCTCTGTGGTAATCGCTACTGCTCGGTGGTAATCTGTAGTGCTCTGTGGTAATCTCTACTGCTCGGTGGCGATCTGTAGTGCTCTGTGGTAATCGCTACTGCTCGGTGGTAATCTGTAGTGCTCTGTGGTAATCGCTACTGCTCGGTGGCGATCTGTAGTGCTCTGTGGTAATCTCTACTGCTCGGTGGCGATCTGTAGTGCTCTGTGGTAATCTCTAGCTGCTCTGTGGCGATCTGTAGTGCCTCTGTGGTAATCTCTACTGCTCGGTGGCTGATCTGTAGTGCTCTGTGGTAATCTCTACGTGCTCGGTGGCGATCTGTAGTGCTCTGTGGTAATCGCTACTGCTCGGTGGTAATCTGTAGTGCTCTGTGGTAATCGCTACTGCTCGGTGGTGATTTGTGGTGCTCTGGGGTGATCTGTTAGTGATCTGTGGTGCTATGGGGTGTTCTGTTGTGATCTGTGGTGGTCTGTTGTGATCTGTGGTGCTATGTGGGGATCTGTAGTGCTATGTGGTGAGCTGCGGTGCTCTATTGTGATCTGTGGTGCCCTGTTGTGATATGTTGTAATTTCTGGTGATCTATGGTGCTCTGTTGTGATCTGTAGTGCTCTGTGCCACGCTTTCGGCAGGCGGTTAGTCCATCTGTGGGAGAGGCTGAGCTCTAATTGGGTACAACCAGGTGCAATGAAGTCAATCCTCTTAACTGGAGTCTGTACGCCGATCTTTCAGTTTTAGTCAACAAGACTTCATACTTGATTTAAAGGTCAGCATGGCCGAATGGATAAGAACGCTCGTTCTCAAACATCCGGTGTGCTGATGTCGAGGTGCGGGGGCTCAAGCCCTACGCCCGTCAGTTGGTCTAAAATGTTGACTTCTCGTCCTTGATTTGGGGACGTAATTCACAAGTACCCCTGAAGTTGGAGTGGGTTCGCCTGATAGCGAGGGACACTGGTAATAGGGAAAGCTAATCCACACACAAAAATCAGTCCAATGTACTAGAAATAGCAGCAGGTGTGTTGACTACGCTTGGGTTCAAGGCATGCCAACGTTAAATAGACAACACTGGCTTTGATTTCCATGCTGCTTTTTTTCTAGCTTTCTATTTAAATATCTATCCTCTTTCGCGTTCTGTCTATCTGTTTTCTTACATGTCTGTCAGTCAGTCTGTCCTCCCGTCTAAATGTCTGTTTGACTGTCTGTCCATCCGTGCTTCTGTCCGTCCGTTTGCCTGTCTGCTTATCTCGTACACACTACTAACTTTTCTATTTCCGCGTAAAACAAGTAATACTGGTACAATATTCTTAGTTGTGTATGTGTGGGGTTTTTTTTCATGTTTTTTGTAGTGTGTGTGTGTGTGTTTTTTTTTTTTTTTTTATATTCTTAGTAGCGTATTTGTTTTGCTTTTTTTAATACTCTTTGTGGTGTATGCGTTTTTTTTCCATATTCTTAGTAGTGTATATTGTGTGTGTGTGTTTTTTTTATATTCTTAGGAGTGTATGTGATTATGCATCCGTCGAGCTTCTTAGTAGTGTATGCGTTTTTTTTATATTCTTAGTAGTGTGTGTGTGTGTGTGTGTGTGTGTGTGTGTGTGTGTGTGTTTATATTCTTAGTAGTGTATGTGTGTTTTTGTAATATTCTTAGTAGTGTATGTGTTTTTTTCATATTCTTAGTAGTGTGTGTGTGTGTGTTTATATTCTTAGTAGTGTATGTGTGTTTTTGTAATATTCTTAGTAGTGTGTGTGTGTGTGTGTGTGTGTGTTTATATTCTTAGTAGTGTGTGTGTGTGTTTATATTCTTAGTAGTGTGTGTGTGTGTGTGTGTTTATATTCTTAGTAGTGTGTGTGTGTTTATATTCTTAGTAGTGTGTGTGTGTTTATATTCTTAGTAGTGTGTGTGTGTGTGTGGGTGTTTATATTCTTAGTAGTGTGTGTGTGTTTATATTCTTAGTAGTGTGTGTGTGTTTTTGTAATATTCTTAGTAGTGTATGTTTTTTTTTTCTTATTCTTAGTAGTGTGTGTGTGTGTGTGTGTGTGTGTTTATATTCTTAGTAGTGTGTGTGTGTGTTTATATTCTTAGTAGTGTGTGTGTGTGTGTGTATATTCTTAGTAGTGTGTGTGTGTGTGTTTATATTCTTAGTAGTGTGTGTGTGTTTATATTCTTAGTAGTGTGTGTGTGTGTGTTTATATTCTTAGTAGTGTGTGTGTGTGTTTATATTCTTAGTAGTGTGTGTGTGTGTGTGTGTGTGTTTATATTCTTAGTAGTGTGTGTGTGTTTATATTCTTAGTAGTGTGTGTGTGTTTATATTCATAGTAGTGTGTGTGTGTTTATATTCTTAGTAGTGTGTGTGTGTTTATATTCTTAGTAGTGTGTGTGTGTTTATATTCTTAGTAGTGTGTGTGTGTTTATATTCTTAGTAGTGTGTGTGTGTTTTTGTAATATTCTTAGTAGTGTATGTTTTTTTTTCTTATTCTTAGTAGTGTGTGTGTGTTTATATTCTTAGTAGTGTGTGTGTGTGTGTGTGTTTATATTCTTAGTAGTGTGTGTGTGTGTGTGTTTATATTCTTAGTAGTGTGTGTGTGTGTGTGTGTGTGTGTGTTTATATCCTTAGTAGTGTATGTGTGTTTTTGTAATATTCTTAGTAGTGTGTGTGTGTGTGTTTATATTCTTAGTAGTGTGTGTGTGTGTATGTTTATATTCTTAGTAGTGGGTGTGTGTGTTTATATACTTAGTAGTGTGTGTGTGTGTGTGTTTATATTCTTAGTAGTGTGTGTGTGTTTTTGTAATATTCTTAGTAGTGTGTGTGTGTGTGTGTTTATATTCTTAGTAGTGTGTGTGTGTGTGTATGTGTTTATATTCTTAGTAGTGTGTGTGTGTGTGTGTGTTTATATTCTTAGTAGTGTGTGTATGTGTGTGTGTGTGTTTATATTCTTAGTAGTGTGTGTGTGTGTTTATATTCTTAGTAGTGTGTGTGTGTGTGTGTGTGTTTATATTCTTAGTAGTGTGTGTGTGTGTGTGTTTATATTCTTAGTAGTGTGTGTGTGTGTTTATATTCTTAGTAGTGTGTGTGTGTGTGTGTATATTCTTAGTAGTGTGTGTGTGTGTGTTTATATTCTTAGTAGTGTGTGTGTGTGTGTTTATATTCTTAGTAGTGTGTGTGTGTATGTGTGTGTGTATTCTTAGTAGTGTGTGTGTGTGTGTTTATATTCTTAGTAGTATGTGTGTGTGTGTTTATATTCTTAGTAGTGTGTGTGTGTGTGTTTATATTCTTAGTAGTGTGTGTGTGTTTATATTCTTAGTAGTGTGTGTGTGTGTGTTTATATTCTTAGTAGTGTGTGTGTGTGTGTTTATATTCTTAGTAGTGTGTGTGTGTGTTTATATTCTTAGTAGTGTGTGTGTGTGTGTATTCTTAGTAGTGTGTGTGTGTGTTTATATTCTTAGTAGTGTGTGTGTGTGTGTTTATATTCTTAGTAGTGTGTGTGTGTGTGTGTTTATATTCTTAGTAGTGTGTGTGTGTGTGTTTATATTCTTAGTAGTGTGTGTGTGTTTATATTCTTAATAGTGTGTGTGTGTGTGTTTATATTCTTAGTAGTGTGTGTGTGTGTGTGTGTTTATATTCTTAGTAGTGTGTGTGTGTGTTTATATTCTTAGTAGTGTGTGTGTGTGTGTATTCTTAGTAGTGTGTGTGTGTGTTTATATTCTTAGTAGTGTGTGTGTGTGTGTTTATATTCTTAGTAGTGTGTGTGTGTGTTTATATTCTTAGTAGTGTGTGTGTGTGTGTTTATATTCTTAGTAGTGTGTGTGTGTATGTGTTTATATTCTTAGTAGTGTATGTGTGTTTTTGTAATATTCTTAGTAGTGTGTGTGTATGTGTGTGTGTGTGTGTGTGTGTGTGTGTGTGTGTGTGTGTGTGTGTGTTTACATTCTTAGTAGTGTATGTGTGTTTTTGTAATATTCTTAGTAGTGTGTGTGTGTGTTTATATTCTTAGTAGTGTATGTGTGTTTTTTAATATTCTTAGTAGTGTGTGTGTGTGTGTGTGTGTGTGTGTTTATATTCTTAGTAGTGTATGTGTGTTTTTGTAATATTCTTAGTAGTGTGTGTGTGTGTGTGTGTGTTTGTGTGTGTGTGTGTGTTTATATTCTTAGTAGTGTATGTGTTTTTTTCATATTCTTAGTAGTGTGTGTGTGTGTGTGTGTGGTGTGTGTGTGTGTGTGTGTGTGTGTGTGTGTGTGCGTGCGCTTGCGTGTGTGTGTTTCGCACTCTGGTAAGTAGGTCATGTTAAGAGTACATTTAATCTTGTCTTATATGTATACGAAACCAGTGGCCGTGACAACAACTAATATGTCAGCCTAAAGTGTAATTATTCCCCCGGAATGACAACGTTTTCAAAACTAATGACATGAGGGGAAAAAAGACTAAAAATTAATTTTACAAGTACTAATGACATTGAAAATAGAAAATAGAAACGTGAGACTTATAAAAGAATATTGACAAGTAAATATTATATGAGTGCATGCTGTGTATTTATGGTATTAATTTTCTTTCAAATATAAAGGACTGCCAGGTCTTAGTCCGATATGACTGAGCTACCGTATGATAGTAGACCAGTGTTTCCCAACCTTTTTTGTGCCATGCCCCACGTAAGCCTTTCTAAAATTCATATTGCCCCCCTCCCCCGCCCCACGCCCCCCTCAACATATACATTATTTTTAATACTCAAAAATTGAAATGTTCACTAAAGAAACTTGAATGATAGATTTTAGGAAGAAATCACTAGGTAATTATTGAGCAAACACAGTAAGTAAATTTTCAAAACATATAATGGAGAACTGAAATTCAAGTACAAAATAATTTTAATGAAAGATTTTTCTGTATTATTTTAATTATTAGTAATTATTTATTATTTACATTTAGTGAGATCCTTGCGCTTGATGCTTGCTGCAAAGAGATCTTATGTCAGGTTCTAATTTAGTTAACTTCAGTCTCAAGTCTCCCCGTTTTGTTATATTCAGCCGATTTCTTCCATTTTCTAATTGCCCCCCTTAACAATCGAATTGCCCCCCTGTGGGGCGTGGGCCCCACGTTGGGAAACACTGTAGTAGACGGTACTACCTGCTTTCTGTTAGCACCGAATGTTGGGCAGCACTTATACCAAGCCCGACAACTCACCTTGAGACACCAATTTCGGAAAGAGGAGCACAAATGGGAGGGTGCAAGTCTTACCCTAGTGCGAGGAAAAGCAACCTAAAGTCTAAATGTCATGGCAGGGCAAACCAAGCCCTAAATCTGTGTCGGCAACTGGTCTAGGATCGAAGCTCCGACAGGCAGACAGTTAGAGCAGTGCTTTGCTGATCCGGCAGCTTCTGCAGCTTGTCCTGTTCCAGACGTATTGGTGTTACCTTTCCTCTGGAGTAAACTAGACAGGCCGAGAGAGGGATCATGCTGCATGGGCAACACTTCGTCTCTACTGTTCAGCCTAGGCTTTGTGTTATGGAGAGATATAACTTCATCCATGGGTTGTAGTTATTATGTTGTTGTTGTTTTTTTTTTTTGTTTTTTTTTTTGTGAAGCACAGTGTAACAAACAAAATATCGTCTGTCAAGACGGCAACATGCCAGTGAGTGTCATCACTGTATCATTGTCATCATCATGTGCCTTACCGCCTGGCGTTATTTCATGTGTGCATTCAGATGGAGTCTTCTGAGTCGGCTCTGTGGCGAAGGGCTCACCAATACAATTCGTAATCCCGCATACCGCGTACGAAACACAGCTGCTGGCGATTTGAAAGCAGACCACCTTGCGTTGATTTTCATACAATGGTATGAATGCCGTTCGTTCAGAAAGAAAACTACTGAACGTAAACTTGGCAAGGTATCACAAACAGCCAAAAAACGCCGTAGTTGACTGCGACGTCCTGTAAAGGATATGCAGCTAACTAATTATGTAAGGCGGGATACTGGTGCAACGTTGTCGTTTGAACACATTAATGACGTCAAGAACGCATTTCTGACTGGACCAACCCCAGAGTCGTACTCATTGAAAAACAATAATAATTTTACCACTGCTACACTGAGCGTGGGCCACCTACTTGGCAAGAATACATACATCACAATCAGGTGACATGCTGAAAAGTGGGGGAGATCTGACACTATCATTTATCTGGCCAGTTCTGTGTCGATGTGTGGGAGTTGTCGAATCATAATGTTGTAGGGGTTGCAACTAAATATCAACTACTGCAGAACCCTTAAGGCCGCTAAGATACGCACAAAAACAAATTCCCAAAGTATTGATTGACGATCGTAGCAGTAGAAGAAGAAAGAAGTGGCGATTAGAGGACACAATAAACAACATCAAAATTAAAAGCTGTAATCACGAAATCGGGATTCAAACATGTTACTTACACGTGAGACAGCGCCTGGCTGCAGAACCAAAATGTACCCTTGACAAGTTCGACACTAGTGTATTCTCTAATCTACTTCTTTCTATAACCCCAACAAAAAAAAAGCAATTTTTTGTCAGTTTTGCTTTTTTTCAAGGCTTGCAGGTAGGACTAATATGGAAGGTGGACGCGCCATGGACTAGGCAGACATTCTGAATGCTCTACAAGAAGTAAGTCGTTTACGAGAACCAAGCGATGACTGGGAATCTATAACTATGGTCAGGCTGCGAGAACAGCAAGTTAAAAGAGGTGTGGCCAAACAAGAACACTACGCAGGAAGCCAAAGAAGAGTAATAAACCAACACAGAACTGATGTCGTGAGCCGCTACACGCTGCGAGATTTGCTGAGGAGGGTATCCGAGCACTTATGGACTGAATGGTTCTATGTGTAATGAGGATGATCTGTCGACTAACTAACTAACTAACTAACTAACTAACTAACTAACTAACTACTTCTGTTTCTACTTCTATGAGTCCCAATCAATACTGGTAAATGTGATTAGGAGTTACAACGGCGGTTTCACTTACTGTGTACATTCCGGTGGTTTGCCTAGTGTTTTACTTCACATTATATAAAAATCGCTTAAAAGTCGACAGGATCTAGTTCATTGCACCTGGTTTTTATCCTATATGGCTCAGTCTCTTTCCACAGCGAACTGCCGAAAGCGTCGCACAAAGCACGAACTCCGTAGCTTCAGCGACGACCCTCAGGAGTCTCCGAAAAAAATGCACTCATGAACCGAAGGACGCGGCCCGTAATCGAACCCACAACCTTCGGAGCCCGAGTCAGATAGTTTGACTACTTAGCCACGGAGACTCCCCTCGAACCTTGCAGTCAGTGAAGACGACAGTTAGTTGTTAGTCGTGGTTCATACTTCACGGCAAAGGGTCATTGCATAATGCTCTGTTCCTGTGCTATTAAATATTACACAAAATGCTACTCGCTGTCCAATGTCAACAGTGGAACAAACAGCATCCCGACAAACCAACAGCATGCACAGGCATACATTCATAAGGCCGCAGTCAGAATGCCAACACAACTGTCCGCCGCTAAATTTACAGTTCATCGTCGACGGAAGTGGCAATCACTAGAAAACCAGCAGTTGCACACACATTACTGTAAAACATCAAAACCAGCTAGTTCAGTAACCGGCCATCCGCCATTTTTCTGAACACGCAGTTCTCAATGCAAACCAACACCGACAGACGTAAAAGTATTAAACACGAAATCCGCAGCTCATAGTGTCGCACCAAGCACTTAACTCAGTAGCTGGGCAACAGAACCATATACTACCAGTCCTACACGAGAAAAATGCGTAAGGACGACAGGAGGAGGTGTAACGACCCTTCTTACCACTGGCAGTCACTTCATAAAGATGTTAGGTATTTTATAGAGTTGGCGTACCCACACAACTATCTCTTCTCAATGCCCACCACCTGTGTTAGCTCACCGCCCTTATGGGATATTCGTGGTCAACCCGTACATCCAGCAGGACATCCCTTCGCACACCTTGATGCATGTTGAGTATATGGAGCCAGCCCCATATTTTCATGGACCAGCCGCACTCGATTAGTGGTGTGAACAACATCACTCCGGCCACCTTCACTTCTTGGATATTTCTTGGTGCATATTTTCAGCTGGGTAGACCTAGTAGACGAAGTCAAATAATCCCGGCCTGTCACGAAAATTCTTGGAGATGTCCATCGATGCAAGACTGTCGCGCCTTTCGTCTACAGGCGGCAGCCATCCTTTGATGTGGTAGACAGACTGTCTGGATGGAAGTCGGCAAGATCTTTTGTTGTGGGGAAATTATTCTCCAGATTACAGACCGGCGGAACTTTTTGAAGTATCGGGACAAGTCCCCAGATGAAAGTGGGGCAGCCAGCCAGTTGTTTACATCGAGTCGAAAAAAAGAATATAAAAATAGCTTCTAGACGCATAGTGTCTAGACAGATTTGTGACGTCATTCAGACACAGTATTAAAACAGTCTGGATAAACAACTTTTACGGGAGTCGACCAAATGTTATGAGACAACAAGGACGTGTGTGATGGTCCAGTGGTAAGAGAGAGAGAGAGAGAGAGAGAGAGAGAGAGAGAGAGAGAGAGAGAGAGAGAGAGAGAGAGAGAGAGAGAGATCCAAGGACTGACGGGGTGTTGTGGACAGAAAGCTAGGAGATCCTCAAGATAATGATATGGGGTTAAAAGAATGTAAGTGTTGATTCCCCTCACCCCAGGGACGACACTTATTACGACATTACTGGGGGATCGTCCGTGATCACTCGACACGGGATCTCTCGACACGGGATCTCTCGACACGAGATCTCTCGACACGGGATCTCTCGACACGGGATGGTGATATCATATTAATGAGGATCCAGCTAGGGTGAATGTGGATAGGAGTTAAGACACATATCTTACCAGTTCACACTTCACAAGTCTATATAGGTCTTTGGTCCCAATTCTACTCTTGTCATTGAGAGATTGTTTTGTGTGGTGCTGTGTGGTGTTAAATATATAGAAAAAGTTAGATAGAGAATATCTATATATTGATTGGAGAAATTTACACTCAACCTGCTGACTCACCTCTCTGAAATATGGCCACTCCTAAACTAGATATGGCAGAACTAAGGGCAAGTGGGGAAGGAATGGGCTTGTCGGGTTCTGCACTATCAGAGTACATACAGGAGGTGGAGAGAGATTTTCGTCAAGCAGAAAGGGAAGATCGGAAGGCCGAGATGGAATTAAGAAAGATGGAGTTAGAGACTAAGAGATTGGAAGCTGAGCAAGCCACTAAAAGGTTAGAACTTGAAGCTGAGCAAGCTGCTAGGAAACTTGTAGCTGAGCAAGCTGCTAAGAATCTTGAAGCAGAGCAAGCTACTAAGAGATTGGAAGCCGAAACAGAAGCTCAGAAAAGGGAGCATTCGTACCGAATGCGGGAACCCGAGCTTAAGAGGCAATGTAGTGGGGAAACTGAGGGAACAGTGGGAGGTTCCTCTCTCCCTGGCTCAACCCCAGTGGGTGGACATAGTTACCATGCTATGAAGTTTCCTTTGGCTGTCTATGAAGGAGACAAAGAGAAGATCGACCAGTACTTACAACGCTTCGAGGCAAAGTCTGTTGCTATGGGTCTGAATCGTGACAAATGGTGTCTTAAGTTGTCCCAGGGATTACGCGTTACAGGTTACGAGGTTTACTCCCGCCTGCCGCCAGGACACGAGAAAAATTACGACGAATTGAAAACGGCTCTGCTGAAACGTTTCGAAGTTACGTCACATACTTACCGGAAAAAATTTAGAGCAGCGAAACGAGAACCGGGAGAGTTGTTTGCCGCCTACAGTCTGCGTCTGAAATCCTATCTCCATAAGTGGATGGATTTGGCTGGGTTCGCGCATGACTATGAGAGTCTGGAAGAGCTCATGATAGTCGACCAGATGCGAAAGCAAATGTCGAAACCTCTCAGGACATTCTTGGGAGAACAAGGGGCGGAACGTATCGACATCGTGACGAAATTGGCAGAACGGTTTGTCGAGGTACATGGGGAGGCTGGAGAAAACCATTCCACAAACACCAAAGGTCAGGAGAAACATGACCGGAAGAAATCCAAAAGCACGGGAACTAAGAAAGTGGAACCATATGTTAAAATTTCAGAGGAGAGTTTGGAGAAGACAAAGGAGGGAAGCAAGAGCACATCGAACTCTTCACCAAAAAGACAGTGGACGGAGAAGTGGTGTTCGATTTGTAAGTCGCCCTCTCACAATACGAGGGACTGCAAATCGAAGGCTAAGAGCCCTCACTTCGCGGCGTGTCAAGTGGCTCCAAAGGAGGTTGCCACTGAAAATGCTGAGGTCGACAAGGAAGCTCTCAACCAGGAGAGCTCACCAAAGTCCGGCACGAGAAAATCTAGGACAGGGAAATGGTGCAAACACTGCAGGTCGAACACGCATAATGCTAAAGACTGCAGGTTTAAGTCAGGAGACTCTCATTTCGTCGTGTGCCCAGTGGAACCCAAGGTGGAGTCCACCGAACAGGTCGAGGCCGAGGAAGAGACTCCAGACCAGGATAAGCCACCTGTAGTGGAATTGATAGAGGTTAACGGCCGACAAGTTGAGTGTCTATATGACACTGGCCTGGACGGGGAGGCCGTGATTTCTGCGGATCTGGTACACCCAGAACAATTCACAGGTGAGACCATGGAGATACAGCCTGCACAGAAGAGTGCTGTGGCCATGAAGTTGCCAATCGCCAAAGTGGAGATTCGGTCAAGATATGTCACCGGCACAATCAAGACCGCTGTATTGACCGATCCCATTTTCCCCGTCATCCTTGGTTGCCAGTATGTCTTTCTGGGAATGCCCAGGGAGCCAATCCATATGAGAGCAATTCAGACTCGCTCTCAGACGAGAACTGATCAGGCAGAAGCAATTGTCACTAACCCACTGCCGGGGGAGTTGCGAACTGCCCAGAGTGAGGATGCAACCTTACGTCCTTGCTACAAGAAGCTGCAGAGAAGTGCTGATCCACCAAAACGGGGGCAGTACTACATGAAGAATAGGATACTCTACAGGAGAGCCGGAAGGGGAGACAACCTACACGGTCAGTTGGTAGTCCCGAAGGCCTTACCGTTCCCAAATTCTTCATATGGGGCATACCATCTCATTTAGTGGGCATATGGGTATTGCCGCCACCATGCAGCGAATTTCCTGCCATTACTATTGGCCGGGAATGACCGGTGATGTGCGTCGGTATGTGAAGTCATGCCCTGAGTGCCAGAGGGTGGCACCGAAACACTGGACAGCGCCGGTGGTCTTGGGTGAAATGCCCATCATGAACTCTCCTTTCGAGAGGGTAGCCATCGACATCGTGGGTCCACTTCCTAGGACTAGGAAGAGGAACATGTACATACTCACAATGGTGGATTGCTGTACAATGTGGGGTGAAGCCATACCATTGACCACAATTGACTCGAAAAGAGTGGCTGACGCACTGATGGAGGCCTTTACCAGATTAGGCTTCCCTAATCAGATTCTGACCGACAATGGGTCCCAGTTTTGTGGGAAACTAATGGAGGAGGTATTTAGGGTGTTCCACTCTAACCATATTCACACCAGCCCTTACCACCCTCAAGCCAATGGACAAGTAGAGCGTTTCAACGGCACGTTGATGACAATGCTCCGGAAACTGGCACAGGAAAAACCTGATAGGTGGGATGAATATATCCCAGCAGCACTTTTCGCCTATCGGGAAGTGCCTCATGGCTCAACAGGACTACCACCCGCTACTTTGCTGTTTGGTCGTCCAATCAAAGGACCATTGGAAGCCATGTTGAGGAGTTGGACTGAGGAGGGGACGTCAGAAGAAGTGATCTCCTCTTATAAATACGTGGAGGAACTGAAAGAAAAACTTCACACGGGATGGACTCTGGCGACTCAGAACTTGAGAAAGGCCAGAAAAAGACATGCGGCTTACTACAACCGTAGGTCTAAAGACAGATCTCTAGAGGTGGGAGACAAAGTCTTGTTGCTACTCCCAACGGGAACCAACAAACTGGAGATAGGTTGGCAAGGACCATTTCCCGTGGAAAGGGTGGTATCCAGAACCAACTATCAGATCCGGATCCGGGGAAAGTCGAAGATTTTCCATATTAATCTCCTGCGGAAGTACGAGGAGAGACCCGGAGACAAAGCAGCCCACCTCATGGCAATGGCAGTCGCAGTGGAGACTGAAACGGGAACCAACGAGGGCAGGGAATATCCACTGGTAAACCATGAAACCTATAGGGATGTGCAGGTGAATCCTGATCTGACTCCCCCGGAGAAGGAAAAGATTACCCAGGTTCTCGAGTCTCATAAGCAGATACTGACTGCTAAACCAGGACGAACGAGGTTGGTTGAGTTCGAGATGACCTTGACCACACAAGAGCCTGTTCGCCAAAAGGTTTACCCAGTGCCATTCTCTAAAGAAAAGGCCCTGGAGGAGGAAATACAGAAACTGCTGAAGGATGACGTGATTGCGCCATCCACATCCCCATACAATGCGGGGGTGGTTTTGTTACGCAAACCAAGTGGAGAACACCGGTTGTGTATAGACTATCGGCTCTTGAACATTCACACTCAATTTCAGGTGGAACCTTTGCCGAATCCAACTCAGTTATTCGCTAGGCTCCATAAGGCTAGGTACTTCTCAAAAGTGGATCTGAGTCGGGGGTATTATCAGATCCCGGTCAAACCAGAGGTCCGACCCCTGCTGGCTTTCAGTACCCCCAGTGGACACTACGAATTCAAGGTCATGCCCTTTGGACTCAGCAATGCACCTAGTGTGTTTACTCGCATGATGAGGACCTTACTAGATCCCTTACAGGATCCGTCCATTATCTCGTTCATGGATGATATACTGATTACCAGTGACAGCTTGGATGACCATTTGCAATCCTTGGAGAGAGTTTTCAATAGGCTCAGGGAAGCAGGGCTTACCGCTCGCCCAACCAAGTGCATGATTGGTTACCAGGCTCTGGAATTTCTCGGTCACACCATCACTCCAGGACAAATTGTCCCGGAGGAGAAGAACCTAGAAAAGATCAGACGTGCTCCAAGGCCAAAAACGAAGAAGGATGTGCGATCCTTTCTCTCGTTGTGTGGGTTTTACCAAAAATTCATCCCGCATTTCACTGAACTGGGAGCTCCATTAACGGAAACCTTGAAAAAGGGATTCCCGGATCCAATCGTATGGACACCCGAGTGCGAGAGTGCATACAGTCAGTTGAAGGAGGCCTTGGTCAGCAAACCTGTTTTACAGCTCCCCGACCTTTCCAAGCCATTTGTGTTGAGAACGGATGCGAGTGGGATTGGAATTGGGGCAGCCTTGTTACAGGAAGGGAAAGACGATGCTTCGGTTTTGAAACCAGTGGCATACGCAAGCAAGAAACTTCTCCAGGCTGAAAGGAATTATTCGACCGTCGAGAGGAAGTGTTTGTCTCTCGTATGGGCCGTGCACAATTTCCAGCCCTATTTGATGGAGTTAAGTTTCGAGTCCAGTCAGATCATCAACCCTTGATGTGCCTGGCCACTTCTCAGAAGCTCAACGCCCGTTTGAAGCTGTGGTCGTTGCTGCTTCAGCCCTACCACTTCACGGTGAAGTATATACCTGGGAAGGAAAATGTTGGAGCTGATTTCCTGTCTAGACACCCAGCTCCTGAAGAAGAGGAATAGATCATCTGGATCGAACGTCCAATGAGAAAGAGTTGATGCGGACTACTCTCTATGTCACGAAAATTCTTGGAGATGTCCATCGATGAAAGACTGTCGCACCATTCGTCTACAGGCGGCAGCCATCCTTTGATGTGGTAGACAGACTGTCTGGATGGAAGTCGGCAAGATCTTTTGTTTTGGTGAAATTATTTTCCAGATTACAGACCGGCGGGACTTTTTGAAGTACCGGGACAAGTCCCCAGATGAAAGCGGGGCAGCCAGCTAGTTGTTTACATCGAGTCGAAAAAGGAATATAAAAATAGCTTCTAGACACCTAGTGTCTAGACAGATTTGTGACGTCATTCAGACACAGTATTAAAACAGTCTGGATAAACAACTTTGGGGGGAATCGACCAAATGTTATGAGACAACAAGGACGTGTGTGATTGTCCAGTGGTGAGAGAGAGAGAGAGAGAGAGAGAGAGAGAGAGAGAGAGAGAGAGAGAGAGAGAGAGAGAGAGAGAGAGAGAGAGAGAGAGAGAGAGAGAGTGATCCAAGGACTGGCGGGGTGTTGTGGACAGAAAGCTAGGAGATCCTCAAGATATTGATATGGGGTTAAAAGAATGTGGGTGTTGATTCCCCTTACTCCAGGGACGACACTTATTACGACACGGCCTCGATGCTGATTCAAACACATAACCACCGGTTTAGCAGGCAAGTGTTCTAGCCAACGCGCCACCTCATATTAATGCCCTGGTATCATCTGCCCCAAAGAGCCATATTGAAGAAATATAATGGATGCAGAGCAAGGAGAAGACCATGTAAATGTTTGATTTGTGGTATCAAGAACAACCCAAGATAAATGAATACCAACATACAAAGATCATTAGAAAGAGCACATACAAGATCTTGACAAGGCATCTCCAGGCTACTCCACAACTGCCTGCTCCCTGGCGAAGACGTTACGGACGCTGTTTGCAATCCCGCATACCACTTTCGAAACACAGCTGTGGGCGATTTGGCAGAAGATGGCCTTGCGCTGGTTTTTTTAAATAAAATAGAATGAGTGCCGGTCGTTCAGAAAGCAATGGCAAACTACTGAATGTAAGCTTGCCAAGTAATCACAAACAGCCAAAACAAGGCGGGCGCTGACTGTGGCGTCCTGTAAAGGATGTGCAACTAACTTTTAACTCCAAAACAATCCACCAGGTAAAAGCTCCTTATCTAGCAGGACATTCTCCTACCCCAACATTACCTATCTCTAACATTCTCATTTGTTTCTGTCTCCCACACAGGCCTGCCAGGCTGTCGTATTTCCGAGAGCGAACTCCATCCGGTGGCGGATACGGCAGACGAAGGTACAATTCCTACAGTGGTTACGCTAGCCATAATTACGGTGGTGCCTATGGGAAGTGGAGGAAAAAAGCGGTAAACAGGTTAGAAACTACGTCGTGAAAACTGGTGGCCTGTGCACAGTTTCGCCTGCCGCCTGTTTATACTCTGCTAATGCATAATTTTCACGGAGCCCCGTCCCCTGTTATTTCTTCGCTATACACTACGGTTGCTTTCTGTGCTGGTTAAAAACTTCGGTGCTTTTTGTTAAATGTAATATATGCTTAACTGATAAAGTGACATGGGATAATTAATCGTCTTAGGCGACACCCCCCCCCCCCCCCCCCCATATTTCTCTTGGGCTTATGTATCGCAAATGTTGTCATTGCAAAATGTTGTCTCAAGTAAAATATTAAAACAGTAGTTTTCCCTAAGCATCCTCCTTTAATTTGATATATAATATAACAAGTCTGCTACAATGTTAACAACGTTTAGGGCATAACTGTGACACACCCCCTACTTCCCATTTTCCGCCATCCATTTTTGTTCGGCCCAAGCCTACTGTGTGTTTGGCACTGAATCTTTTACAGATGGTATCAATCCTCCCTTTGACTTGACGACGTGTGAAGCATGGGGACATTAACTGATGTTTGCCCGTCCTCTGTCTTCTCCCATGTTACAAGGGGGATTCAAATGAAAACACTAACTGTTTTTTGTTTAATATATTCTGAAAAAAGTAAAGAAAAAATTATCATTTTTCGATGCAGTAACCATTACGTCCAATGCAAGTCCTCCAGCGCCGATAAACTTCTTGGATTACTGTAGGATTAATTCTCTTGGTCGCGTGTGTAACCACTTTGGGGTCACTATTTGGTGTGCCTGACCCGGTCGTGAACAGTTTGTCACAGAAATCACGCCGTTTTGAAACTTCCTAAACCATTCATACATTTGCTGGACTGACAGGCATGTATCGCCATACTGGACCTTTATTCGCCGGTGAATTTCTATAGGTTTCACGCCTTCACTGATCAAAAAACGGATAACAGAACGTTGCTCCTCTTTGCTACATGTCAAAAGTGGGGCGGCTATTTTTAAACTGTCCTTATGACGTCGTCATATTCGTCTGCATCGTGATGTCACGTGCAAAACACTTTTGACATCCTTAACAACAATATTGACAGGTTACAAGATAATGGCATGGTTATTGAATTTCTATTATACTTTCAAGGTTTTCATTTGAAGCCCCATAGTATAAACAAATTCAACGCTTACATCTTGGAAAGACGCTAAATCAGCAAACATTTGCGTAACATTTCCCCCAAAATATTTTGAAATGAATTTGTTTGTCTCTTTTCGAATTCAGAAGTCTCCTAATAATATATGTGTAAATATATTTGTGGATATTATTTTATAAACTCTCATAGCATTGCAGCAAAATAAAATATAATAATTTATTCTTTCTTCTTCGTTTGACCTATACTTTTTTTTTTTTTCAATTTGGATCACTTTTGTTGTACGACCTTAGTTCAGCACAGTTTCGTTAAAACATAAATTTTGTTTTTTTTAGTTGGCTTATCTTTCACCACTGGCTGGTTGGCTTGTCATTCTCATTTCTCTGTCTCATGTCTACGCCACTGTCCCTCACAAGCCATAGATAGTGTGTTGTAGTTTCATTTTTCATATTTTGTAAAAGCGGTGCCATTTATTGGTCTACTCTTTACAACTTTGAAATGCCAACGATCTTTAACATGCTAAATTTTCATACTGGGCCAGCGTTTTCGCCTTCTCCGAGAACTCTAGCTGTCTGTATCACTACCCAGATTTACAAGAGGTCTAAAGTCATGGAGTTGTTCTGAAAAAAATGAGGCCTCTTAGTTCCATACATGAGTCTTTCGGCCCAGTGTCGTTCACGATGTTCTATTTGTCAGTGTAAGATCGCTTCTCGGACTTTTGGCTACGATCAGTGTTGAGTTATCTGCACTTGATCTAACCTAGACCTGATCTAGACTTGATCTAACCTAGACCAAGACCTGTCCGAATGACACGCAAAAGGACTTGAGACATCATGGAGCGCCTCTTGCCTCTTGGGAACATTGAACCCCCAAAATAATTTGATTAAAGTGTAAGTGGTCTATTTTTAAAGGGCAACTTAGTTCTACTATATGCCTTTCGGCTCATATCAGTGGTTTACCTGATTATGAATCTGACATTTTTTGTGTAGAAAGTCAATCCCATATTGCCAAGCCAACCCGTCATATGCACAATTGTGGCAAGAAGCTTAAAAAACACCAACAAAATCCACCTAAATCTATAAATAAAATGTAGTGATAAACTTTATAACTTGTTAATCATTAATGCTTTATTTCATAACCATATAGTAAATAGTATAATATAGTAAAACAAGGCAACACGAGAATTACCTAAACAACCAAAAATTTTAAATCAGAAAAATTATTTACTGTGTTGTCCTCTCTTTGTTGATACTTACTTCCCTTTTCAACTGAAAATGATGCACCAAAGGGCCCAGAATGTGGCTGTAAAATTTACCGCTTCTTTCTTCGCAAGGTAACATTGTATTTAATTGTTTCGCTTATTTGCAATGTTGTTAGCTATGTATTTGCTGTTGCTACATATTTGAATCCTCATTGTATATCGCATTAATATTTAATGTTTTATATAACTGTACCGGCTCTGTGGCGAATGTAATTCGTAATTCCGCATACCGAATTCGAAACGCAGCTGCTGACGATTTGGAAGTAGACTGCCTTGCAATGATAAACTACAGAATGTAAACTTTCCCAGGAAATATAAGCAGCCAAACAATGCTAGAGTTCACTGCTACGTCCTGTCAGGGATATACAGCTAACTTTAACGTTAACACACACTGTGTGTGAGAAAATATAGTTAGTTGCACATCCGTTACAGGACGTTGCAGTCAACACCAGCATTTTTGGGCTGCTTCTGATTTCTTGACAAGTTTACGTTCAGTAGTTTGCCATTTACTTTCTAGACGACAGACACTCATTACCATTGTATGAAAACCAATCTACTGCCAAATCGTACGCAGCTGTGTTTCGTGCGCCACCTTCTAATGCTATAACTGTTTGCATATATACATGCGTGCGTGCGTGCGTGTGTGTGTTGTTTGTCCATCAAGAATGATGATGACCACTGATTTAATCCAGTGGGGTTGAAGGTATGGAGCCGTGGGTTCTAAGATGGCTGATAAGGCCTATTTTGGCTCGAAATGTTCTTTCACAATATGAGCAAAGAATGCTTGACGTTTCTGGAGGAGGATTGCCTGCAGTGGTTTTTCTGTCCAGCCTTTTCTACACAGCTCTTGCAGTCCTGGTTGCTCCACAAGTGACTGCACTAATGATGTACGCCACGAATTTCGGTCTTTGGCAGCAGTCTCTCGGGTGTCAAGATTAATTCTAAACGCTTATAATAGTAGTGGACCTGTCAATAGTCTGCGAGATTTGCATTTGTTCCAAGCTGTCTTAAAAGCCTCTCAAAATGCATTAGGTCGCTACCTACCTCTTGCCTCACTTAGTGGAAAAGCTTCACCATCCGCAGCTGATTTGGAGCGGACTCTCGACAGTCTGGGACTCGAAACAGAGGTAGCAAAATCGTTAGTGAATTCAAGAGATTAACAAAAATAACGAAGAGCTCATCACATCGAGTTTCCGCAAAGTTAACATCAGCCCATTTGGTGATACCCCCAGCTACTGCTGCTACCTCTGACAGCAAAGAAGCCGCCCTGCTGTAGCAAAGAAAGAGGAAAAGAAAGAAGATCTGAATAATCTTATGCTGACATGGGCTTCGGATTGATTTTTTTTTATTCGTTTGATTTTGTTTATTCATTGTTTGATTTTGTTTCCCATGTTTGATTTTTTGCTCATTTTTTTTTATTTTTAATCCATTATTTGATTGTTTACTCATTGTTTGAGTTTTTATCCTTCTTTGATTTGTTTATCCATTGTTTGATTTTTTATTCATTGTTTGATTTTTTAGTCATTGTTTGATTGTTTATCCAGTTTGATTTTTTTATCCACTGCTTGTCTTTTTTATTCATAGTTTGATTTGTTATCAGTTGTTTGGTAATTTAGTCATTGTTTGATTTTTTACCAATTGTTTGATTTTTTACCAATTGTTTGATTTTTTTTTTATCCACCGTTTGATTTTTCATCCATTGTTTGATTTTTTGTATTCGTTGTTAAATTTTTTTTATTATTCATTGTTGATTTTTATCTAATGTTGGATGTGTTGTCAATTGTTTGATTTTTTTATTCATTTTTTTAAATTTTTAATTCATTGTTTGATGGTTTATTCATTATTTGATTTTGTATTCATTGTTTGATGTTTTATTCATTATTTGATACTTTATTCATTGTTTTATTTTTAAGTAATTCTTTGGTTGTATTCATAATTTGATTTTTATTCATTATTTGATTTTTAATTCATTGCTTGATTTATTTATTCATTAATGTGCATGTTAACAACAGCTTTAAAAAGTCGCTTAAAAGTCGACAGGGTTTTATCCCATATGGACCGGGTTTTATCCCATATGGACCGGGTTTTATCCCATATGGCTCGGTCTCTTTCCGCAACGCGGAAAGCGTCGCACAAAGCACGAACTCCGTAGCTCTAGCGACGACCCACAGGAGTCTCCGAAAATATTTCACTCGTGAACCGAAGGACGCCGCCCGGAATCGAACCCACAACTTTCGAAGCCCGAGTCAAACGGCTTGACCACTTCGCCACGGAGACTCCCAACAACAACAGCAACAGCAACAACACAGAAATTATAGAACATCACGAGAGCCATGAGATGTCGACTCACGGAATTACAATGTACTGTAAACACGTGTGAGTTGAAGTAGTGCCGTGCCTGGCACGCTTGCCTTCTGCCCCGTTCATCGTAGGTTTGAATTCCCATCGAGGCATTACCCCTTTCCCCCCACTAGCCAGGGCTCTGAGACTTCCAGCTTAAACATGGCTACCAGGACAATGTCTAGAAAATAAAGGTGAACGGTATGATACTGACGTCATCAACCACCCAGTGTCGATGGCTAAAATATGAAGCTGGCATCAGATACTCAATGTCCTTTCTTTTTACTTACCATAAACAACAAGGAGCTGTCAGAGTAGTTGGTGAAATATCAACCTTGTCTGGCCCATTTAAACATTACAATGGTTTGCAATGAAAGTCGGCGTCTGTGGCGAATGGGGTAGCTAATGCCATTCGTATTCCTGCATGCATCGTTCTAAATCAGCTGCATGGGATTTGGAAGCAGACTGCCTTATGTTCATTTTTAACACTGGTATGAGTGTCAGTCGTTCAGGAAGCAATGGAAACTACTGAATGTAAACTTCCCCAGTAAGTTACAAACAGCCAAACTATGTTGAGGTTGATTGCGACGTCCTGTAGAAATCATGCAACTAACGTGAAAGAACAGTGATGGGAAGGGTGCTTCCTGGATGAAAGTCAGGGGTAGACCACCATGGCCATGGAAATGGACACACGACCCTGCAAACACTTTAGGCACACACATTTGTGAGGCAGGTGATCCGGCAAATTAAAGAATCATTTTAGTGAGCCGTGATGGCAGCCACGTCCTGTACAGGACCTGCTCCGTGACGATGCCCTCATTGTCACTCACTTTCTCACTCATTAGTTCCTCTCTCTCTCTCTCCTATCTCTTCTCGTCTCTCTCTCTCTCTCTCTCTCTCTCTCTCTCTCTCTCTCTCTCTCTCTCTCTCTCTCTCTCTCTCTCTCTCTCTCTCTCTCCACCTCGCTCGCTCGCAAGCACAAGCATTATTTAAAGAAACCTGCTACATCGTGATATTCTTATTCTCACTCTATTTCTCATTTTCTCACCCGCTCTCCCTCCTCTCTCCCCCCCCCCTCTCTCTCGCTCTCTCTCTTTCTCTCTCTCTCTCTCTCACACACACACACACACACACACACACACACACACACACACACACACCATCATACAGAAACCGACTACCAAGAAGGTTCTATCGTTTCAGACACAACATGCCTTGGGAGAACATGCCAAACACTAACTGCCTTCGCCAATACTGCAGAAGTGACAACGACTGCTGCAGACGATACTCCAAGTGTAACGAAGAAGCGCACGTCTGCTACGACTGCTGGTATGGCCACCCTTGCAAAGAGAATGTCGACTGCTGTGAGAGATACCCAATCTGCAATAGAGTGCTCAACACTTGTGGAAAATAAGTCAACTCATTCATGTTCCAACTTTGATTCTCTCCCCCACCTTTTAAAATTGTTTACTTTCAAATGTAATATCACAATGAAGCATACATGACACTGAATGTATCAGACAGTATACAAACAACGATGTGGGTATTTTGTAATCAGCACAACGTTTTTCTTATAGTCCATATCGTGTGGCATTCATGCTCATGTCTGTCTACAGCCTTCTGCCTCATGTTCTGCTAATCATTTCTGATACTGGTGTTCCTCCATGCCAGAATGTCCAACTGTCCAGCAGCTTCTCTTCTCTCCAACTATCCCAGTTGTGACGACATACTCCAGCTTATTCCTGCTCAAGACATCTGTAATGAATGTGGATTGCCTTCTTCTGATGCCAGTAACCAGTTCTCTTTGTGGTTCACTTCTTTCACGATGTCTTCTTTACTCCTTCTATCCGTCCATGGTGTTCTCATCATTCTTCTATAAAACCACATGTCTGCAGCTTCCATGTAATTCATCACTTGTCTGCTAATTGTCCATGATTAGCTTCCGTACATTAGGATTGGCTCAAAATAGCTCTTAAGATCTCTCTTCATCGCCTCTATTGGCAAAGGTAAATTGCAGAGTATATATTTTTCACCTTGTGAAATGCTGCTTTCGCTTGGGCTACATACCTTCTTAATACGAGTAGATCTTCCACCTGCCTTTATTATGATTAAATACATAGACGTGTTTCAGATTGGTTCCACGCACTTTGATGCAGAGTACATGCCAAGGTACAAGAAATACATCCATAAATTTTGATCGGCACTCATGAAAGTAATGGAAAGAAGTCTACATTCAGAGACTACATCACTGGACAATATAAAACGTTTAAAGGTATTGCCAGACCAGGGAGAATCCCACTTGCTTTACTAAGAATATATCTCACTTTCTCGAAGGAGTTAAGATACCTACCTGTTTTTATGTCCTTTTCTTATATCCTTGTTCAGCTTCAGCCGTTACTTGAACTTCTCTGATCTATAAAAATGTTTAGCTTATTCAGTCACCGGTTATTTTCGGGTATCGGTGGATTAATTCTTTGCGTTATGGGCATCATTGTTAACTAGGTCTTGGGGGCTGATGTGGGGGATGTCTGCTCGTTGTCTTGAAAGTCACAGCCTGGTTGCTCTTCTCCCTTACATACATACATATAAACACTTCTTTCTTGACACTACTTCTACATGAAAGGCAACCGGCCTCATAGGAACATGGGGACCTTTAGATATCCACGATCACATGAACAATACGATTAACAGACAGACATTGGCTCTCCATGAGTGGGATAGAAAATAACAGGTCAGAAGCAGACTATTAGACAAGAGAAACTTGTAAAAGTATAGGTTAAGTGACCATTTTTATCAATTGTAATGCAATCAATAAAAACGACGATTGGCTGGCCGAGTAGCTAAGAATGCCGGGTTCTCATTCGGGAGCCCCGGGTTTGAATCCTCGGTAAGGTGCGGATTTTTTTTCTCTCGGAGTGCAAAAAGAAACACCCTAACCTGCACAGTTCGCGGCGACTACACTAGCCAGGCGGTCTAAATCCCTCAGGCACAAGACCCCGCTGTCCTACACTGCAAGGTACTATAGGCAGTAGATGACAGATGGCAGTCAATAGAACGAGGCAGAGGTCGACCACCGCCCTGGAGATGACAGTACATGAGGCAGGGGAGCTGTTGAATGATCGAGAGTTGTGATTTTTGCAACATTCTGTATGGAACTTGCAACATGATGATGATGGTGATTCTTACTGACTGTATTTATTGGTGTACATGTGTCGATAACATAGCATATATAACAACTGATACTCATAGTACAGAATATAACTTTTACCATTATGGCATAGACATAATTTGGCACTCGGCATGCAGAATTGAATTTGTATCATTATAGTGTGATTCAGCATTGGAGGACGAAACATCAATAACATTAAATATGCAGATGATACAGTATTGATTGCAGACAATGCACAAGATCTACAGCAATTAGTAAATGCAGTTGTTGTACACAGTGAGCAGCTGGGGTTAGAATTAAATTGTAAAAAGACTCAGGTTATGGTCGTCACTAGAAAGAACGAAATACGACAATGTAATATACAAGTAAATGGGAAAACTCTTCAACAAGTGAATCGGTACAATTATCTCGGAACAGTCATGACATCTGAAAGGAGATGCCTTGAAGAGATTAGAACAAGAATCGCCAATGGCGAAAGTAGCCTTCAGCGAGATGAAAAACATACTGATCCAATAAAAAGATGTCAATTGGAACGAGAAAAAGTGTGTTGAGGGGATACATAGAGCCTGTTCTTTTGTATGGATGTGAAACTTGGACAATGAGCAGTCAAGCTGGAAAAAAAAACATCTGATTGCTGCAGAAATGTGGTTTCTGAGGAAAATACAAATAATACCATGGACAGACAGAAAAACCAATGACCAAGTACTACAGGAGACAAATGAAAATCGTAAATTGATTAGAGAAATTAGACGTAGACAGTCAAAACTTTTGGACATGTTATGAGAAGAAATGGATTGGAGAACTTAGTAACAACTGGCAAGATCGAAGGGAACAGACCAAGGGGAAGACCGAGAAGGAAATACCTGGATGGCTTGGCCACATGGCATGGTCGAGACAGGAACACTGAGCTGATCCACGACTCTGGTGATCGAGTGAAATGGCGAGTCATGACCGCCCACGCTTTCCGGCATAGCACATGATTGAATGATTGATAGCGTGACACACGGCGTGCAGAATTGAATTTGTATCATTATAGCATGGACATCAATTAACACTCGCCACGCAGTAT
Organism: Cepaea nemoralis; assembly: GCA_014155875.1. Classification (NCBI taxonomy): domain Eukaryota; kingdom Metazoa; phylum Mollusca; class Gastropoda; order Stylommatophora; family Helicidae; genus Cepaea; species Cepaea nemoralis. The sequence continues at coordinate 363,632 of JACEFZ010009532.1, forward strand.
TGAATTTGTATCATTATTGCACAGACATCAACTGATACTCGGCATGAAGAATGAAATTTGTATAGCATAAGCATCAGTTGACACTCAGCATGCAGAATTTAACATTTATTAATATAGTACATACGGTAATTCACCCGCCATGCAGAATTTAACGTTTACAGGATAGCAGGCCGACATTTGAGGGGATACGAACTTTTATAAATTGTTGGTTGTTTTGTTTCAAACTCATTGTAATTGTTCACTTGATAACCTCATAATTTTGAAATACTTGGTATTGCATAACTTCTAAAGTCTAACATTATATGACAACTTAACACTACTGGGTATTTCATGTCAGAATCAATATCATTGCACTCGCAACATCCCCACACATAATCAATCCCTCTCTTCAAAAGCTACCGAAGGGTTACCCTGCCGATTATTCCAGTGGCAATTTAATTAAATTTCCTGGTGGCTTTTCCACAGCGCTTTGCGCATCGTCCAGATATACTTCTCCCTCCTTCTGAGCCAGATGTAAATACTGCGCCTGTTCTTTTGCACTCTCCACCTGATCACCAAGAGACTTCACCACATCCTTTTTATCATAAAGTATCCCTCCGCTCTGAGAGGCGGCAGCTAATCTATCAGTCGGTTAAATGTCCCGCACACTGACAACTCAAAGACAGGAATAATGTTCTCACAACAAACAAACAAAAAACCCGAAAAATGTATGAGTTTAAACAAAGAATGCAGGTCAGTTTAAGAGGGCACATCAGACAACAGAAAAATCTTCAGGTGTCGCCAGACAATAATTTTCAAACGCACTAATGATGCTGACTACATTCGGGATGATATTATTATTAACGATTGTGGTATCCTTTTGTTTATTTCATCATGAAAATGTTTATACACGTGGAAATATGTACATCTGTGAACATGGACAGAAATAAACAGGCTAGTCACAAACTTACGTGGTTGTTGTTGTCTTTACTAATGAACTGAATGCCTGAACCGTGCAGTTGCTGTATTTTAACTCTTCTATTAGCCATGGGAATATTCTTAAACAAGTGAATCGGTACAATTATCTCGGAACAGTCATAACATCTGATGGGAGATACCTTGAAGAGCTTAGAACAAGAATCTCCATGGCGAAGGCAGCCTTTTGCCAGATGGAAAATATACTAACCAATAAAAAGAAGTCACTTACACAGAGCCTGTACAATTGTATGTATTTGAAGCGTCGACAATGAGCAGACAAGCTGAAAAAAACATCTGATTGCTGCAGAAATGTGGTTTCTGAGGAAAATGCAAAGAGTACTATGGACAGACAGAAAAACCAATGACCAAGTACTACAGGAGACAAATGAAAATCGTAAACTGATTAGAACAATTAGACGTTGACGGTCACAATTTTTTGGTCACGTTATGAAAAGAATTAAAGTGAAGAACTTGGCGACAACTGGCAAGATCGAGGGGAAGAGAACAAGGGGAACATTGAGAAGTAAATACCTGGATGGCTAGGCCACGTGGCATGGCCGAGACAAGATCACTGAGCTGATCCACAACTCTGGTGATCGAGTGAGATAGTTTAGTTTAGTCAATGGTCCTCACCGGGGCTTGAACCCAGGGCCTCCAGCACTCGAGGTGGACACCATACCTCGAGACCACGCATCCCCCTGATCGAGTGAGATAGCGAAAAGTAATCAGCATGGCACATGATGATGATGATGATGATGATGATGATGATGATGATGATTAGCCATGCTGGTACTGTACTGTATATATTACATTAACCATGCTGGTGATGTATTTTAAGTCTTGCAGTAACCATGCTGGTGCTGTTCTCTAACTCTTTCAGTAACCATGCTGGTGCTGTTCTCTAACTCTTTCAGTAACCATGCTGGTGCTGTTCTCTAACTCTTTCAGTAACCATGCTGGTGCTGTTCTCTAACTCTTTCAGTAACCATGCTGGTGCTATACTTTAACGCTTCTATTAACAACAAAGATGCTGTACTTAAACTCTTTCAGTTCCAGATAGTTTCATAGCAGATACCCAACGGAGAGGGGGGTGGGGGAATAAACTCTATAAAATAAATCACGTGTGTATCACTATCAAAGAGGCTAACATGCACAGTGAAAGTGGCCGCCGGGAGAAGCAGATTTCTCTAGTAGGCTCATCCAAATGTGAGAGGTACATGAGCACATATCACGATGGCTGTGATTCTCTGGAAAGGGACAACCACACATCACAAGTTGTTCGGGGCTAAAAGAGTTAATTTACTTTCATCTTTTCTATCTTTTTTGGAACATATGAAACTGTGGAACCCGTGAAAATGTGGAACACAGGAAACTGGAACACACGAAACTGTGGAATCCTAGAAATTGTGGAATCCTTGAAACTATGAAATCCTTGAACTGGTGGAATACTTGAAACTGTAAACGTCATGAAATAGTGGAATCGTTGAAATGGTGGAATCCTTGAAAAATTGAGCCCTTGAAACTGTGAAATCCTTGGAGTTGTTGAAACTGTAAACCTGTGAAACCGTTGGAACCTTTGAAACTGCGGAAAACTTAAATGTGTGGAACACAGAGAATAGTTCATCAAACATAGTGCATTGAATAGTGCACACAGAGAATATCTGATCACACATAGTGCATTGCCTAGTGCACACAGAGAATATCTGACCACACATAGTGCATTGCCTAGTGCACACAGATAATATCTGACCACACATAGTGCACACAGAGAATATCTGACCACACATAGTGCATTGCCTAGTGTACACAGAAAATATCTGACCACACATACTGCATTGCCTAGAGCACGCAGAGAATATCTGATCACACATAGTCCACACAGAGAATATCTGACCACACATAGTGCATTGCCTAGTGTACACAGAAAATATCTGACCACACATACTGCATTGCCTAGAGCACGCAGAGAATATCTGATCACACATAGTGCATTGCCTAGAGTACACAGAGAATATCTGACCACACATACTGCATTGCAGTGCATACATGGAATATCTGATATCACATAGTGCATTGCCTAGAGCACACAGAGAATATCTGACCACACATAGTGCACACAGAGAATATCTGACCACACATAGTGCATTGCCTAGTGTACACAGAAAATATCTGACCACACATACTGCATTGCCTAGAGCACACAGAGAATATCTGATCACACATAGTGCATTGCCTAGAGCACGCAGAGAATATCTGACCACACATACTGCATTGCCTAGAGCACACAGAGAATATCTGATCACACATAGTGCATTGCCTAGAGCACACAGAGAATATCTGACCACACATAGTGCACACAGAGAATATCTGACCACACATAGTGCATTGCCTAGTGTACACAGAAAATATCTGACCACACATACTGCATTGCCTAGAGCACACAGAGAATATCTGATCACACATAGTGCATTGCCTAGAGCACACAGAGAATATCTGACCACACATAGTGCACACAGAGAATATCTGATCACACATAGTGCATTGCCTAGAGCACGCAGAGAATATCTGACCACACATAGTGCATTGCCTAGAGCACGCAGAGAATATCTGATCACACATAGTGCATTGCCTAGAGCACGCAGAGAATATCTGACCACACATAGTGCATTGCCTAGAGCACGCAGAGAATATCTGATCACACATAGTGCATTGCAGTGCACACATAGTCGACGTCTATGAAGGTTTCCATTCAGGCATTGAAACCTTTGCTGCAGCGATTGATCTTGAGGATGCGTACAACAGAGTACCATTGGATTTCTTAATGCTTCAGCTTCTTGAGCTCAAGATAAGTCCTTTCCTCCTTAGTTGGATCGCCGCAGCCCTCTTCCAGCGGAAAGTAGTTTTTAGATGTGGCAGTTGGACTTCGGAACCAACAACAATATATCCTGGCCTACCACAGGGATCACTATTATCTCCGGTGCTGTTCAACGCCTACACTGTGAGAATCACCAGCGAGCAGATCACTGGACCGGGGAGGACATTGTCATATGCCGACGATGTTTTAGTGTATCGTCAGGGTAAGGATAGAGATCAGGTTGCTGTGGAACTACAAACCGAACTCAATCGCATAAGTACTTGGTGTGTTGAAGCTGGGGCAATGGTCAACCCAACAAAGGCAACAGTGACATGGTTCTCTTTGAATAACCATATTGTCAACACTCCAACACCAACTGTAAATCTGTGTTCAGAGACTGTGGAAAGAACGCAGGCAATGAATTACCTGGGGATACGTTTTGATCGAAGCCTTGCTTATAATGAGCACATAGACCAGGTGATAACAAAGGCCAAGCGGGGTTTGGCTGCGATGCGGGTGATGGCGGCAGCAAACTGTGAGTAGCGCCATCTATGTCTTCTATACGAGGGGCTGGTCATGTCTGTTTTTGAGTATGCGATGGCGATCCTGACTCTCAGCCGTAAGCAGATAGAAAGGGTGGAAAGGATACAGAACGAAGCTATGCGCATTATTCTTGGATGTACAAGAGATACAGCATGCAGGGCGATGCGCTACCTTCTTGATTTTTCAACCATTGAAGACAGAATACACATTTGCAGAGCACGTGTCTACATCAGAGTTAACGCAAACACACAACATCCACCGCACAGTGAAATTAGGAAGGTGAAGGGCAGCAGGTTAAAAGAGGAAGGTCGTGGGTGGGTCAAGCCGAAGACATTCTTCAACAGGTGTGTTCACTTGAGGACTTAGAACCTGGCAAGGAGTGGTTACAAGTGCCAACAGATTTCTGTACGTCCTTTTCAGTTTGCATTCAACTAGACAGAAAATGCAGACAAGAAAATCTAGCTGCTGTGGAGGCGGAAGTACAAGCGTTGATTTTCAAGAATTCGCTAGACGGTGATGCTGTCATCTACACAGATGGGTCGGTCGTCCGACATGTGAGAAGCTCATGGGCCTTTACGGCTCAGGCCGGAGGGAGAATTGTGAAGGAGGACTCTGGTGCTTTTGTTGACACCACAAGTAGCCTGACTATGGAAGTTATGGCAGTAAGTAAAGCAATAATGTGGCTCAAGACACATACATTCACTTGGGCATGTTTCCTTAGAGACTCAATGAGCATGCTCAAGAGGATAGAGATGGGTGGATACGAAGAGAGTGGTTGCTGTCTCTGGAGCTGTCTCGGCTGGCAAAGATTAGTTTCATCTTCGTGCCAGGGCATGCGGGAGTACAAGGACATGAGCGGGCTGACAAGCTCACAGGTAAGGCTACTGTAAAGGGCGGACGCATCATGGACCAGGCTGACATTCTGAATGCTCTACGGGAAGTAAGACTTTTGCGAGAACCAAGTGATGATTGTGAATCTACAACCATGGCCAAACTGCGAGAACAGCAAATTAAAAAAGGTGTGGCCAAACAAGAACACTACGCAGGAAGCCAAAGAAGATTGATAAACCAAAACAGAATTGGTGTCGTTAGCCGCTATACGCTGCGGGAATTGCTGAGGAGGGTATCTGAGCACTTATGGACTGAATGGTTCGATGTGCAATGAGGATGCTCTGTCGACTAACTAATTAACTGTTGTTGTTGTACACATAGAATAATTTATTACACACAGTGAGGTGCTTGGAATACACAGTGTTAACTAAACATGATGAATATATGTACAGGCATTGATCAGCACTTCCATCCGTGCCCAGCTAGACATTCTATAAACAGGTGTCATAGCTAGACATTCTAAGACCAGGCGTCGTCACTAGCCAGCCCTATCATTTACAAATAAGGAATATAAACCGTTTGTACTTAGCCATTATTATAACAATATACATCTCATATCCATATCGCTTGCTCTGTGACACAGGGATTGCGAACGCAGTTCGTAATCTTACACACCGTGTTCACATTACAGCTGTGGACGATGTGGCGGCAGACCACTTGCTGTTGGTTTTCCTATAATGGTATGGGTGCCGGTCGTTCAGAAAGCAATGGCAAACTACTGAGCGTAAACATGCCAAGAAATCAAAAAACCAAAAGTGCTTGGGTTGACTGCGACGTCCTGTAAAGGATATGCAACATGTCATATATTTCTATTGGGATGTTGAAAATGGACCCAGGTCCGACCCAACCTATAATGGGTAGTAGGAAAGTAAAGCCAGCCAGGGTGATACTGTCCACATCCTTAAGCCGGTCCCATCGTTCATTTGTGTAAAAATAATCTACCGCCGCATATGCTTTTAAGTTCCAGCTTCGACCCACAATCTCTAACTTTATAGCCTGCACCTCTCTGGCGCTGTTATTCCACTGACTTAGATCTAGAACTTCATGTTTTAATCCCTCTTTCACTAGCAGACCCTGCCCATGTCTCACCTGTCCAGTCGGATTAATGTGGCTGACATATCCATAGCACTGGTAGTCATCTCCATTTAATTCTTGCAGGCTTGATGACCTCAAATTCATAAATCAGCTTCTCCAGTACAGGTCCTCTCTGCCTGGCACTGCAACAATCCCAATAACCCACTCACATATATTTGAATCCCAGGCATTGTTTTTGTCCTTACTCTCCTGACCCACGCCCTTCTATTTCTATGCCTTCTTCTGTCTACATTCCCTCGCTTTCTATACTTCACACTGACCGCTGAAGATGTGATCAAGTGCAGAGCACGTACTCCGTAGCTCTAGTAATAATTTTGAGAAATTAAATTTCATACCATAGGTACTAAATAGAAATTAAAAGCAAAGTAGTGCAAACAAACCTTGCATTTTAGAAAAAGAAAAGTATCTTATTCAGTAAGTCACTTGAATGTCAGAAGACAGTGCTGAAATGTTATACAGAGCCTGTTCTGTATGGTAGTGAGTAATGTAACACGAATGAACAATTTAGGAATAGATTGGAGGCTAGCATAACTAACAATGAATGCTTTTAAATGGCTAATGAGAGTGGAACATAATATAAACTATAGGAGGAGAACAAATGAAAACTGTAAACTGATTAGAGAAATTAGATGTAGGCAGTCACAATGTTTGGACACGTTATGAGATGAAATAAATTGGAGAACTTGGTAACAACTGGCAAGATTGAGGGGGAAAGTACAAGGCGAAGGCAGAGAAGTAAATACATGAATGGCTTGATCACGTGGTATGGTCAAGACAAAAACACACAGCTGATCCACGACTCTGACGATCGGGTGAGATGGTGAAATATGACCACCCATGTTTAACGGCACGACATGTGATGATGATGATAGGAGACCGGCGTTATTTGATCATGTGATGAGAAAAGAAGCAATGGAAAACACCGTGACAACTGGAAAGATTAACAGTACAAGAGCAAGGTCATACTGAGAGAAATTATGCTGGATGGACTTGGGTGGTGGCCTAGAGGGATATCTTCAACATAATCGATCCAGAACACCAGAGACCAAGATCTGTGAGATGCATAAATGGCTACGCCACTCGGCAGCGCACATGATGTTGATGATAACACCATGTGCTATTTCTCAATATAGTCCCACTGTCTGGCCACACAATTGGCCCACCTGTCCACTAGTTTGCGTGGTTGCGGCCTTGTGGGAGCACGTGTAGACCTCGGAGGAGCAAATGGATCACCATAGTCTGGTAAGAATGAGGCAGAGAGGTGTGACGAGGGGATCTGGCCGACGCTCGATAATCAGATTGCTACTGGAACTATTAGTATTGGAACTCTTCAGTGGCTGCTGAGGATGGGGACAGAGCACGTATGGGAATGCCCCGAATGCTGTGATGTCGGTTCCTAAATCAATCAATCAATCAATCCACTAGTTTGTTGATGCCTTCTAGGGAACAGTTTTGGGGGGGTGGCCTTAACGCAATTTTGCACCATCTCCATTGCCAATACCTCGTTGTCATCTGCAAATCTCTGATCCAGCAAACACAATTTTGCACCATCTCCGTTGCCAATACCTCGTTGTCATCTGCAAATCTCTGATCCAGCAAACATTCTTTCAAGGGTCAAAACACGTAAAAGTCCAATGGCACAAAGTTTGGACTGTATGCTTCAAGACCACAAATATCAGAACATGTATTGTATCCACTGCATACGCAGCCGTATGAAGACAGACGTTTTCATGCAGCAACATTATTACTTTTAAGAGAAGTCCCCAGCGTTGTGATCGTATCGCGAGCTTCAGTTTGTTCACTAACATGTCACTGTATCAAGCACTAGCCAGTTTCATCCCTTTCCTGGGAATGCACCAGTATAGGATCCTTAATAGGGAAAGCTAATCCACACACAAATTTCAGTCCAGCACTACTAGAAGTAGTGTGTGTGGACTACGCTTGAGTTCAAAGCAAGCCAGCGCAAAACAAAATAAAACAAACAAAAAAAACACACACACATAGAACCTTCACACCAGTAGGCAAGCTGACCAGCCACTGCACTACCTCGGCTCCCAGCGGAAGGAATACAAATCCACAATTGCAATCACAAATAAATCTTAGTTTGTGTCCACAGCAATGTTTATTGTCAACAAATCACCTAAAGGCTTAACAGTGTTAATGATTATATGAACCACATGGCTTGTTATACATGGATGAACAATCAAGCCAGATCGACAAAATCACACAAGGGCTTGCTAAAAAGCTTCAGCATCAACGAGCGAAATAATGGCAGTTCACATCAACAAAAGCATACACTGAAGTAATTAAAATACTACAGTGACTAAGTAAAATGGCAGTAGAGTAGAACACTTGCCTGGTAACAGGAAATACCCTGGGGAGTCAATGTGGCAGGCGTGATATTCACATCACCCACTGATCAATGTGGCAGGCGTGATATTCACATCACCCACTGAGTGCCGATGTATAACAATATGTGGCTGGCAGCATATATCCAATATGTTTAATTAAGGCATGTAAAACAGCCCTTTAATAGTTTTGTTTTTTAAACTTTATCTCATGATCATAAACAACCACACAACAGACATTTCTCTTTCAACTAAACAAACATAATGCCCCTCAATCTCATGATCAAACTATTACTGGTACCACTAGTATTTCGACTCTTCACTGGCTGTTGAAGATGAGCACAAATGGGAATTCAGGTTAATGTCATCTGGCCAGACCCTATCCAAGGTCATGACTTCCCAGGTACCAGGCTCCATCTAACCGTGAGTAGATTTTCTGTCCTAACAATTATAGCCACGGCGGTGACCCTGTGGCCTGCTCTATATTATCCCCAACTGTTATGAGATTTTTTTTATTAGGTGCACAGTGCACACAGTACCTACCTTTATCCCCCACCCTTATTCGAGAAGACTAGCAACCTGATTACACTACCCAAGAAATCAGGAGGACGTGTGATTTCATTAAGAGTTTTTAAAAAGTGAAGGTAGTCAACTAGCAGATACAGCCACTGTGGTGTGGAGTGTGAGGTCTCCACATTGTCTAGGTCCCGGCTTATGAGGTGGGGGGAGGTAGATCCTGTCTTAACCACCATTTCCTCTCAGACACTCCCCAGAAAATTGTCCAGTACCTTTTGTAATGAGGCTGTAATGAGTCCAAACCTAGCCACAGGTACGTAGATTCCATGCCCTTGGATAGGATGTCTGTCTGTCTGTCCAGCGGAAGAAAACCTGACATGAACGCATGCCAAAGTCAGACACACTGACCTCTGGGTGATTTACTACCCTAAAAAGAGGACAGAAGAAGAGGAAGAATTCTCTTACTCACTGCTTCAAGCAACTTGGGGGGAGGGGGGGGGGGGGGCTGAGTGGTCTCAAAGTATGGTGTCCGCCTCGAGTGCTGGAGGTTCAAGCCCCAGTGAGGGTCGGGATTTTTTCACATGATCTTCTAGCAACAAAATGTCCCCTGGTCTCTGGGTAGTGACATCGGACGCCCGTGTGTATTGTTGCACACGTAAAAAATCCCTTGGCAGTTGGAAATCGAAAAAGAGTAGCCTAACGGCGCTGCCTGAGCAAAATTTTGAGTTAAAAATCTACCTAAAGTATTTCAGGAGCTTCGCCGGTGCTACAGAGTTTGTGCACTGAGCTGAGATTCTCCGGACTCAGGCCTGAGTTAGGAGTAGAATGTAGCACTTATGGGTTACACCAGTGTGCCTTGATGTTGATCCATCGACTAAACTGCTTCAAGCAAGATGAAACTGGATTCATAAGCAGGGAAAGAATATAATAGCACAATACACTGTAACATGCTCTGTATACAATTTACACTCTCAAAATGTTGTATAGACTAACAGCAAAAAATATTAAGGGGGAATATATCTGAAGAACACAAAACAAAGTTGTCTAAAATTGGAACATCTAAAACAAATTTTTAAAAAAACACCTGATAAGTAAACAGAAATTGTGAAGTTTCGTTACTGTGTCCGGCAAGAAAAAACAACATCAGCAACACCAGTGTCATGGACATAACATATGGCAGACAGGATTGGAGAGACATGTTCACTGACGTCTGCTCTAGACACACACCTGAACGAGAGGTGTAGTACTCGGCAGGAGAGGAGATGGAAGGGACAGAGAGGGAAACAAATGGGGGTGGGAGAGAGAGGAGGAGCGATAGGGAAGAGAAACAGGGAGAGAAGACAGAATAGGAGAGGAGGAAGGAAAGACAGAGAGAGGTAGAGAAGAGATGGAGAAAAAGGTGGGAGGAAATTCAGAGAAAAGAGAGAGAGAGAGAGAGAGAGAGAGAGAGAGAGAGAGAGAGAGAGAGAGAGAGAGAGAGAGAGAGAGAGAGAGAGAGAGAGAGAGAGAGAGAGGGAGGCAGAATAGACTGGTGGGAGAGGGAGGGAAGGAGAGAGACAGAGTAACAAAGAGAAACAGACAGACAGACAGACAGATCCCAATGGCATCCATAGACAGTATATTTTCAAACCTGAACTGGTCCTGATTGGTCAACATTTGATGACCTACATCAGTATACAACAACTAGCTAACTGGTACAAGTGACATGAGCAAGGCAACAATTAACAACGCAGATATACATATCAGTATATGTCTACCCCATGTGTTACCAGAGCCCCATGAGGAAAGCCAAGAATAGTCACACAGCAATCTACCAGGCAAGTTTCACCAGTGATTAAGGGGGATTGGCGTGGGACTGACTAAACCCCTTCCACAGACAAATTTAGCTGCACAATCCAACAAATCATGAACAAGGATACAAAGAGTTTAGAATCAGTTGGATGTGAGCCGGAATGTTCCATTGGAAGATAAGGAGCAGCAACAGAAGAAGATACGAGGTATTCAGCAACACCCCAAACACCACTAAATCAAGAGCAACAACACCTTGGATTATTACAAACAAATAAAATATATACACCTTGATCCTCCAAGGTCTTTACTACTTAAAGACACAATTTAGACAACAAACTTTTAGTGTTCAAAGTCAACAAATAATTGCTAATGCCTATAATTCTCAATAAAATAATAGTCAAGAAGGACAAACACATGTACCAGGTGAAGATTTGTGCAAAACAAGAATAAAATATAAAATAAAACTGAGGAAACTCACAACAAAAAATTATATAAAATAGAATTCTTTAGGTGCCTGATCTGTAGCAGAAATTGTGGATTTGTGATTCTCCAATCCTCTCTGTCATCTGATATGTAAATGAAGTTGTAAGGATGATACTCTAATCCTCTCTACCATCTTATATGTAAATGATGATGTTGTAAAGATCTATTCTCTAATCCCCTCATAATCTTATATGTAAATGACCATGTAAAGATTATTCTCTAATCCCCAATAATTTTATATGTAAATGATGATGATGTAAAGATTATTCTCTAATCCCGTCATCTTATATGTACATGATGATGTAAAGATTATTCTCCAATCCCCCTGTAATCTTATATGTAAATGATAATGTTGTAAAGATTATTATCTACCCTCCCCCCCCCACCTTATATGTAAATGAAGTTGATGTTCATGCTTGTTGCCCACCTGTTTCAACTTTCACTTAAATCTTTCTCTGTCTTCCTTTGCTTCTTTTGTCTAATATTTTCCAGTCCAGTTCGGGGGGCTGCGTGATCTCGAGGTATGGTGTCCGCCTCGAGTGCTGGAGGTCCCGGGTTCAAGCCCCGGTGAGGACCGGGATTTTACTTTTGACGTGGACTTCTAGCAATAAAATTTCCCCTGGTCTCTTTGTAGTGAAATCGGACGCCCGTGTGTATTTTTGCACACGTAAAAAAATCCCTTGGCAGTTGGAAATCAAAAAAGAGTAGCCTAACGGCTCTGCCCGTGCAAAATTTCGAATTAAAAATCTACCCAAAGTATTTCAGTATCCTCGCCGGTGCTACAGAGTTCGTGCGCCGAGCTGAGCTTCTCCAGACTCAGGTTTGAATTAGGAGGAGAATGGAGCACTTATGGGTTGATCCATTGACTAAACTAAATATTTTCCAGTACAGGTCTAATCTCTCTACCCCAGCTCTTCTGATGGTATGTCTTCTAAATTGTGCTTGTCTTCTACAAACACAGTTTGACGAGTGACCTAGTTACTCCAGCAGATCTTGGCTCCTTAGAGCTTGTTTCCTTATTGGTCCTGGATATTCTCATAAACCACATCCCCAGAAAACAAACATAAATCTGTCAGCACATGATCCGATGAAGAAAGATATCAACAGAGGCACCTCTTAAACATCAATCATTCTGCATGTAAGTATACGAGCTGTAAGTTACACAACAGAAATATTTGTTGGAGAAAATTGTCGTCATTTAAGTCATCTGTACAAATATTTCTTGGAGAAGATCGTTGTCATTTAAGTCATCTGCAAATATTTGTTGGAGAAAATTGTCATCATTTAAGTTGTCTTTACAAATATTTGTTAGAGAAAATGGTCATTATTTAAGTGATTTTTACAAATATTTGTTGGAGAAAATTGTCGTGATTTAATCTCACTAAATATTTGGTAGAGAAAATTGTCGTGATTTAAGTCATCTATACAAATATTTGTTGGAGAACATTGTCGAGATTTAATCTTACCAAACATATGTTGGAGAAAAGTTTCATCCTTGAAGCCATATTTACACAGAGACCTCCACCTATGAACTATTTCAAACGGCTTTTGATGCATTAACAGTTAACAGAAAAAGCTTTGAAAGCAGGTAATTTTCAAATAATTCTTGCACTAAGAAAGCCACCGATAATCCTTCAAATTAAAACTAACACCAAGCAAAACTCTGTAGGATTTTTGATGTAATTCCATGGACATAGTTCTTCTTATTGCCCCAGTTTCTGGCGAAGTCTGGCGTACTCTCGCAGTCTGCAAAATAATTACCATACATGACATAAACAGTAACTGGTAATAATTGCAATTTCTTTCATAAGTTTAGTGTGCGCTAGATGTTATCACAGGCATGAGGGAAAGGTCATCCTGATGTTTTGAGTATAAGGGCTGCATTGTGCCACTACAGCTGTGGACCCCTAGTGTGTTACAACGTGAAAAAGGAGAGATCAATATCTTTGCTGGTTTTTACAGAACCTCATGCAAGCAAGTTCACTGATCCTCTCTGCTGCTCTGACCACCCACAATTACATAAATAGGGGTACATCTTTTCTGCCACTCCCATAAACATCAGCATGGGGGAATGGGTAAGAGTGATCACTCTTTAAATTTCTGGTGTGTTGATAGCTGAGGTAGAGATTTCAAACCCTACACCGGTCAGTTGGACTAAATATTGACTTCTCATCCTTGACTTGGGGACATAAATTACAAGTCCTCAGAAGTCAGAGTGGGTTAGCCTGATTGTGAGGGACACTGGTAATAGGGAAAGTTAACCCGCTAGCAAACATCAGTCCTGTGCACTAGAAGTAGTAGCAAGTGTACGGACTACGCTTGAGTTAGAAGCGAGCGAATGCAAGGAAGAAGAAAGCACAACTAAAACTCAAGATAGAGTGTTATATGTGACACAAAATCTATAATCATCAACATTATCCTCTTTTTGTTCGCTTGGAATCAGCACTCATCTGCTACCCCACCTCCTGCTCAAACTGCATTGTCTTCTATAGATCCAGCAGGCCTCCACAGAGCTTGACACCCAGGATGGTCTCATCCAGCCACAGAATAGACACCTATGAGTTTGTCCGTCACAGCATTGTTCTGCAGTTTGACAGCCTTGTCCAGCCTTGCACAGAGTCAGCCATTAAGTCTGTTGCATCCTGCCCAAAGGTAGCAACCCATCCAGTGTCACCCAATGGACAACAGCCACCCCGTGCAGGCCCTTTAAGTAACTTCACCAGAATTCTTCCCTGGCAACATGCAATTGGAAAATCTAGCCTTTTTTGTGCCCTAGCTCTCCCCCTTGGTCAGCCCATCAGCTTTCTCATCTCCCAGTACACCACAATCAATAATAATAATAATACAACTTTCAAGAATTATGGCTTCAACACACCAAGAGACAAACACAGCATGAACATGCATCACATTTCCAAGAGAAGGTCAAGTGGTGGTGGTGGTGGGTGTTGTGTGTGTGTAAGTGTGTGTGTAAGTGTGTGTGTAAGTGTGTGTGTGTGTGTGTGTGTGTGTGTGTGTGTGTGTGTGTGTGTGTGTGTGTGTGTGTGTGTGTGTGTGTGTGTGTGTGTGTGTGTGTGTGTGTGTGTGTGTGAGAGAGAGAGAGAGAGAGAGAGAGAGAGAGAGAGAGAGAGAGAGAGAGAGAGAGAGAGAGAGAGAGAGAGAGAGAGAGAGAGAGAGAGAGAGAGAGAGAGAGAGAGAGAGAGAGAGAGAGAGAGAGAGAGTAAAAGAGACAGACAGACAGACAGACAGCCAGGCAGGCAGGCAGGCAGGCAGGCAGGCAGGCAGGCAGGCAGGCAGGCAGGCAGACAGAGAAAAAAGAGAAGCAAAGAGCCTTTATACTAATCACTTTCATAAAGATAAATTGTATGTCTGAATGTAGAGCTGTCACTTACCTCAGGGCATTAATCTTGATAAAACCTCCTGCATCCAAGGGCTCATAATCACCTTGTACGTTCATGCTGCATTTTTAAAGAAAAATCAAGTTTCATGTTTCTTAATCTTCAAATCAGTTAAACATATTTAACAAGCAGTTGATAAGTATTACCAACATTTGAAAAGATTACTATTTGAAAAGTAGTAAAAACAGTTAAAAACAGCTGAAAACAATTGAAAACAGTTGACAAGTATTGAAAACAGTTGAACAATAACAAAAACAGTTGAAAGATAATAAAAATATTTAAAAAGTAGTGGAAACAGTTGACAACGGTTGAAAAGAAATGAAAACAATTGAAAACAGTTGAAAAATAACAAACAACACTTGAAAAACAACAAAACCAGTTGAAACCAACAAAAACAGTTGAAAAGTAACAACAACAGTTGAAAAGTAACAACAACAGTTGAAAAGTAATGAAAACAGTTGAAAACTTTTAAACACAGTTGGTAAGTATTACAGACGTGATCAATACAAACTCCTTCAGTGGCAGGTGGTCTTGCAGCAGACTCACTATGAAGAGTCCCAAGTGATTCCCTTTCAAAGAGACTAACCACAGTAAGTGGCCACTGAGGGGGTCAGATTTATTCAGTATCATAACCATCATCATCATGTGTATGCCCCCCCCCCCCCCCCCAAACAAAAGGGGTGCTCATGTCTGTGGCGCTGTCTTTCTCTATCTCTCTTTCCGCAAATCTTTCTAGTTGCCACAAGTTCCAGTTTTTGTCTTCTCATAATGTGGCCAAAAAACGATGATGTTTGTGATAAGTTGTCTTTGTGACTCAGCTTGGAGACGTGGTTTTATAGAAGAATGCTGAAAATTAATTTGACAGCCAAAATGAGCAAGTCAGGACGTTTTAAGGGAAGCCGAGTTGCAAAGACAACTAATTATCACAAACATCAGAAAGAGGCAGTCATCGTTTTGTGGCCATGTTATGAGAAGACAAAAACTGGAACATCTTGTGACAATTGGAAAGAGAGATCGAGGAAGACAGCGTGAACAGATTCTTGACAGTACTGTGTCATGGTACGGAAGGGAGTCAACACACGAACTGATCCATGATGTCAGAGATCATAATTTGTGGAGAGGCATGATCGCCCAAGCCAGCCGGCAAGATACTGGATGATGATGACGACGATATTAACTGGAATATTTTAACTAGAAAGTCCATTCTCTGGTACCCACTGGGCAATAGAAACAGAGGAAGACTTAAATACACATGGGGAAGAGAATCAGCAACAGAGATGAGTATGGGGAGGGGGGGCATGCCCTGTAGGAGACGGCAACAGATAGGAGGGTCTGGCCGGAGTTGAATGAGGATCTTCGCTCCAAAGGGGAGGTCAAAAGCAGCTAAAGAAGAAGAAGAAAATTCAACAAATGAAACAGCTTGGACACATAAACACAAAATCCCCTGCTGAAAACCAAACAACAGGGAAAGGTAGAAGGCAAGTGAGCAAGAGGAAGACATTTTTATTTTATTTTATTGTATTTATTTTTGTGTGTATGCATTCACTTCCTTTAAACTAAAGTGTTGTCCATACACGTGCTACCACTTCTAATGCATTGTGTTGATTTTTGCCCATTGAATAGCTTTTCCTATTACCAGTGTCCCTTGCCATCAGGCGAACCCACTCCGACTTTTGAGGTACTTGTAATTTACGTCCCCAAGTCAAGGACAGGAAGTCAACAATTTAGTCCAACTGATCGCTGTAGGGGTTGAACCCGCTATCTCGGTATCAGCACACTAGAAGTTTAAGAACAAATGCTCTTATCCATTTGGCCATGCTGATCTCCTATGTATTCATGATATGAGAGAATTTTTTACAGCACATCCATGATATAGTCCAATTTTTCTAGATATCCATAACCGTGGGTATGGATCCCATTTTTCTTTATATACAAAAAAATGGGCCCCATTTTTTCTATCCATCCATAATATGGACCCAATTTTTCTATATAACCATAATATGGACCCCATTTTTCTATGTAACCATAACATGGACCCCATTCTTCTGTATAACCATAATATGGACCCCATTTTTCTATATAACCATAATATGGACCCCATTTTTCTATACAACCATAACATAAACCCCATTTTTTTATATAACTATAATATGGACCCCATTTTTTTTAATATAACCATAACATGGACTCCATTTTTTCTAGAAAATTATAATATGGTCCCTATTTCTCTATACAACCATAATATGGATCCCATTTTTCTATCCACGCTGTGGTAAGCATCAATTAATGAATGTTTGTAGTTTATCTGTAACTGTTTTAATCATCTACATTTCTGATCCATGCAGTCATCATCATCATCATGTGACTTGCCAGCTGGCGCAGGCATTCAGTGCTATGGATCAACTCTGTTAATGATACTCCTCCATGCCACCATCTCAGACCATCCAGCATCATTTCTTGTGGTCTGCCCCTGCCTTTTTTTCCCTCTGATCTTTCCAGCTGTCATTAATGTTATTATCGATTTTAGGCGGTCAGGTATCACCTGTGGCTCATGACAATCCCAACCAAACGTGGCTGTTCTAAGACAGCCATTAACATAGTTTCTGACTCTGGCCTGATATTCTTGGGAGGGTAAAGTGGTGGTTTCCCCTTGCTTCCACATCCACATGGGGGAATTCTACCTCTACCTTCAACAGCCATTTCTAACTGTCAGGACGAGTGAGTGTCCTACTCTCCATACAGCGATAATGATTTAACATTAAAAGTTAACTATTCTGTTAGAGTGGTGCTTTATTTAATTTCTGTATACAATTTAACACACTAGTTATAATTCTTTCCCCCTACACTTGGTGTTCAAAAGTTGCTGTTTCGTGGAATTCCGTTTCTCACCTGACCAACTCCTTGTTGTATAAAGATAAATCTGATTTGCGGCCCAGGATATAGACACCTCCCTTATACAGCTTCAGCGTGACAACACCCTCCACATGCTCTTGGCTTTTGGCAATGCAGGATCTGGTGTATTCACACTCTGGGCTGAACCAAAAACCTGCAGGCAATTATGACATTGTTAAGAACTTCTGTACAATAATAACATAAGACCAGTATCTTTTCTTAATCATAGAATAATGTAATGAAGTGTATCTAATGCAACTACAATCTGACAGCAACATGATTACCACAGCCTGAGAGTATCTTAACAAAACCACAATCTGGTTGTAATTTCAAGCGATCAAAATCTGATTAACCTCTGAATTGCAGTTAGTATCTTAACCACAGTCTTCAACTAACCACAACATGGTTTTAAAAAAACTGATAAAAAACTGAATTATAGTTAGTACTGTAACCACGGAGGTCCACACGGCTGTGGGGCATAATGTGTTTAACATTTCAGGTGCATGATAGTGAGGTAAAGGGTTCAACCCCTACATGATAGTGAGGTAAAGGGTTCAACCCCTACATGATAGTGAGGTCAAGGGTTCAACCCCTACATGATAGTAAGGTCAAGGGTTCAACCCCTACATGATAGTGAGGTCAAGGGTTCAACCCCTACATGATAGTGAGGTCAAGGGTTCAACCCCTACATGATAGTGAGGTCAAGGGTTCAACCCCTACATGATAGTGAGGTAAAGGGTTCAACCCCTACATGATAGTGAGGTAAAGGGTTCAACCCCTACATGATAGTGAGATAAAGGGTTCAACCCCTACACCAGTCAGCTGAACTTCAATGTTGACTTCTCACTTAGAAATGAATGGCAAACTACTAAACATAACATCTTAGCCCCAGTCTGCTGTATCTTCATGTAGTCAACATCTCACAGTGCCTTAGCTGCAGTCTAAGAGTCTATTAATCTGTCATTACTGCCAATTGTACCTTTTGGTGTAGGAAAGGGGGAGTCTTGAGCCTGAGGAATTAAGGCCACTGGCTAGTGCTGTCGCCGTGAACTGGGCAGGTTAAGGTTTTATTTTTCCCCCAAAAATCAATAAATTCACCACCTTATCAAGTATTCAAACTTGGGTTTCCTCAATGGGAGCTACTCAGCCAGACTCTAGGCTGAGGTATCTGAGCTGAATTGAGCTGATTTGAGCTGAGCTGACCTGAGATGAGGTGAGTTGAGATGAGCTGAGTTGAGTTGAGCTGAGGACATCCATTCAATATAATACATGGGACATCTGCACTCACGATTCGGTTATCCAGGGTATACCACGCAACCAATGCCTTGCTGGGTTTATAATGGACCCTACACCACTCCGTCACCCTGTTTACTGCCATCAGTAAGTCTTCAGCCAAACTTTCCCTGGCTGTACACCAGCACATCATCTGCAAATGTCAAGATTCTACGAATTCCTGGTGTCTCAACAGCTGCGACTTTGCGGGTATATACGCTAAAGAGCACTGGGACATGGCAGATCATTGTGGCAGCCCAGGTGCAATAGTACAGGGGTCAGAAGTCCATGAACCCATGCACAGTGCAATTTTACGTTCATAAAGGACTGCCGCAATCCATTTGACAAACCCAAGTGTAAACCTCCATGAGCAACAGAGTGTATATCAACCGATCATACCTGACCCTGTTGTAAGCATGCTCCAGGTCAAGTGCCACCGCCACTGTCTCTTGCTGTCAGGTATCTAAATATAACCTACCCATTGTAACCTGGCACTTTGCCGTCTTGACAGATAACAGTTTGTTACACTGTGCTTCAAACAAGGCATATTAACTACAACCCATGGCAATAGCGAATGTGACTGAACAGACCAATTTGTGTGGTAAATGTTCATCCCCAATGGATGTATGTGAACACATGGTTACTACCCATCTGTAATTCACCAACAAAGATGTCCTTTGGTATTCTATCACATATCATCCTCTTAATATGTCCTATCCATAACCACAATCTGGTAATATCTTAAAAGTATCACAACTTTATATTACTGTAGCTACAATATAACATCACAATACTCTGAAAGTATCCAAACAATCATAATCTTAGACAGTCTGACAGTAACTTAACATAACTCCAATAGGATCTTAACTATAATTATATCTTGACATAACCAGTCTGACAGTAACTTCAACAGTATCTTTATTATAACCTTGTCTTAACATTAACTAATCTAACAGTAACTTAACAACTTCAACAGAATCTGTAACTATAACCACATCAAAACATAACCACAATATGTCAGTAACTTAACAACTCCAACAGTATATTATAATCTTGTCTTAACATAACCACATTGTAACAGTTAATTTCAACAGAACATTTAACTACAACCACATCAGAACGTAAACCACAATCTGTCAGTAACTTAACAACTTCAACAGAATCTTTAACTATAACCACATCAAAACATAACCAAAATATGTCAGTAACTTAACAACTCCAACAGTATGTTATAATCTTGTCTTAACATAACCACATTCTAACAGTAACTTAACAATTTCAACATAATATTTAACTACAACCACATCAGAACGTAAACCACAATCTGCCAGTAACATAACTACAAACATACCAGACTTGCAACTTCATATTTACCAGTGAACTCAATTCAAGAGTTTTTTTGTTTTTTTTGGTGCTCGCTTGCTTTGAACTCAAGCGTAGTCCATACACACTGTTTACAGTTGTGATGGACTGAATTTTGCGTGCAGATTAGCTTTACCTATTAACAGTGTCCCTGGCCATCAGGCGAACCCATTCTGACTTCAGAGGTACTTGTAATTTACGTCCTCCAAGTCAAGGACGACAAGTCAACATTTCAGTCCAGCTGTCCGGAGTAGGGGTTGAACCGCTTACCTCAGCATCAGCACACTGGATGCTTAAGAACAAGCATTCCTACCCATTCGGCCATGCTGACCTGCTGTGTCAAGAGTTTGAGCCATTAGCTGTTGACCTATACTACAATGCCCATGAACCGGCACTGTAGCAAAGTGGTTATGGACACAAGAAGTCACAAACAGCTAACAAATGCTAGGGTTGACTGTGACATCCTGTAAAGGATATGCAACAAACTAACAATGCCCATATGCCCAATGCAGCTTAGGCTTGTAGAAGGGACCTTCACGCTCTGCTTACAATGATCTTTGAAACACTGAAACTGGGCAACTGTGATATCAAAGAGGCTACCAGAGATTAGCGGACACACCAGACCAGTGGTTGATTATTTCAAGATCTTGTTAATACAAGAACCGATTACTTGATATTGTTTTTCCCTCCATACTTTATGGTTGTGTACTTCTCACCTTTCTGAAATTCATTTTATAACGTAAGTAGACCCACAAATCATGTATTATATAGACGTCTAGACTTGTTCTAGTATGTGTTATTAAATTTAGCTTCCATTTTAATGTATACTATGTTGGGGGGGGGGGGGGGGGGGGGAAGAGAGAATGGCATTCTGAACATATGGTGAAGGGGTGCACGGACCAAACAAGGTTGAGAACCACTTCACTAGACAATGTACACATTGAAAACTATATGTACACCAGGATTATAATCTGCAATATGCTGCTGTCATTTAGAGGTGGTGTGTTTGAATCTCAGTGTGCTTACATGTTTTCAGTTTACACATTGTCTAGTGCAGTGGTTCTCAACCTGTTTTGGCCCGTGCCCCCCTTCACCATATTTTCAGAACGTCATTCCCCCCCCCCCCCCCCCTTTCCTATCAAAAATTTGGCCCATGCCCCCCTTCACCGTATTTTCAGAACGTCATTTCCCCCCCCCCCCCCCTTTCCCTATCAAAAATTTGGCCCATGCCCCCCTTCACCGTATTTTCAGAACGTCATTTCCCCCCTCCCCTTTCATAATTCCTATATAAAAGTCCCCCCACCCCTACATAGTATACATAAAAATGGAAGGTAAATTTAATAGCATATACTAAAACAAGTCTGGACATCCACATAAAACATGATTTGTGGGTCTACTTACTTCATAAAATGAATTTTAGAAGGATGAGACGTACATAACTGTAAAGTATGAAGGGAAAAACAATATCAAGTAATCTTGTATTAACGCGATCTTGAAATGGTCTTCATTCCCCCCCTGGAAACCCTAAAATTCCCCGGGGGAGGGGGAGAGAATTCCCCACCAGTTGAGAATCACTGTCTAGTGTGTCCTCTCATCTCTACTTCTGTCTTTTACTTCTACAAGTGCTGATGAATGTATTCCACATGCTATTTCACTGGCCTCAAGGAATCTCCAGCAAATAATACTCCTTAACACTACAAACAGCAGGTCTTAGTCTTTCTCTCTGGCTGTCTCTCTCTCTGTCCATCTCTCTTTCTATGTCTCTGTCTGTCTCTTCTTCCCATCACCTCTACTCTCTCTCTCTCCTTTCTCTCTCTCTCATGTTGACATTTTCTTTTTTCCCTTGTTCCTTGCACATTACCTTTGTACACTTGATCCCCAAACTGAATGTCAAGGGATCGTTTTATCCTCCTCATTTCCTGTTGAATATATGAAATTATATAGCAACATCAGTACCACAAAGTGATAATCTAATCAGTAGAAAAGAATTCATATAAAGAACTGTTAACAGTGAAGTCAATAGGAATGGCATGTTTATTCACTAGAAACTATTCATTAAACAAGGGCCAGCCATCACAATCATCAAAATTCCATGCTGTCCTTAACTGGTTGTTGTCTGTATGGCAGCAATTGTTTTTCTTCTTATAGTCCATGCCATGTGGCGTTGATAATCATGTCTGTCCACAACCTTCTGTCTCGTGTACTGCCAATCATTTCTGATACCAATGTTTCGCCATGTCATGATGTCAAACTGCCCAGTATCTTTCACTTGGTCTCCTCCTGCCTGTCCTTTCCTCCAATGTTTCCACTGTCATGGTACACTCCAGCTTTCCCTTTCTTATAACATGAATCTTCTGATGCGAGTAATTAGGTCTCTTTGTGAGTTAACATCTTTCAAGATATCTTCATTATGCTTAAACCTATCCACGGTGTTCTCATTATTCTTCTATAAAACTACATCTCTGCAGCTTCCAGGTAATTCCTTACTAGTCCGCCCCATGATTCCCTACCGTAAATCAGGATTAACTCTATGCTCTTAAGAGCTTCTTCTGACCTCAGCTGACAAAGATAACCTGCACACAATATTCTTCATCTTGTGAAAACAATGTTTTTGCTTGGGCTTTTTGATATTTAACTTTTCATACCTTATACATTGTAAAGAATAGTGTGACATGAAAGTGTAAGGAGATCATCACAATATACCATATACATTGTAAAGAATAGTGTGACATGAAAGTGTAAGGAGACCATCAGCACTTACCCGGTCCATTGTGAAGACTTCAATGTCAAGGTGGGCAGCTTGCAGAATTGTACCTCCAGGAGTTTCGTAAATGCCTGCAAACAAATACAAGTAGAGTCAGCGACCCCTTTTCATATCACAAGACTTGCATTGAATGCAGTGGTGACTACATATAAAAATGATACATCTTTTCTTTATTTTTTCAGATTATATTCATACAAAACAAAAGAAAAACATTTCAGGTTTTCATTTGAAGCAACTTGCATCTCCCAGTGAAGCACAGACCCTCAGCCAACTCATGTCAAACCCTCTTCTGTGTGGTTGAATTTTGCAGCTAAAATTTTCTACAGCATGAAATATCCAGTCTCACACCAACCTTCCTTAGCTGCCTCTTTTGACATGCAAGGAAGGGCACAGTGTTGGTATTATCTGCTTCCCTTATGGACCCCAGTAGCACATGGGTGATATTGTGCCAGACCCATATGCATCCATACGACAAGATCTGAATATTGAAGAAGGTTGGCTATTAAAGGCAATAAAACAAAGAAAATTGAAATATTTTGGTCACTTGAAACATCATGAAAGTTTGGAAAGAACAATAGTGAAGGAGTTTATGCCCGGGAAGAGGAAAGAAGAAGGCTATAGAGAAGACGGGTACAGGATGAGGCGGATGATCTCCAGATGTGTATTCAACATGGGACATCTTGCTTATGATCGAGAAGTTTTCTGGAAGGTTGTTATGGGAGCGAGGTTCTGCAAAGGACATGCTACTGAATGAATGAATGAATCGGCACCTGATGAGTGATAAGATCAATCTCATGCTGGCCGCCTTACTACCAACATGTCCGGTACCCATTTAGGATGGGTTAACACAGAGAAAGTTCTTGTCAAATTCCTGCTTCTCTGGGAAGGTTAACGCGGTTAACAAATGCCCGCAGAAGTCATATGTGTCAGCCGAAAGGCATAAGTATCACAGCTATGCTGTAAACAGGCACAACGCAACTGCATCCGAAAAATACTCCGGATGAACGCAGGAGAAGAAATCCCTGCTTCAATGGGAATATGAACATATGACCATCAAACCGCCACAATAAGCAATGATGTTCAGACCAAATGGAACCAGAAAAAGAGGCTGATCGTGTAAATGATGGACAGAGGAATAATAGAGTCCATGGTGCCACATAGCGTACAGACGTGATGATGATAATGTTATGAAAAATATTGGGAAAAACCGATATGTAAAAACCACGCACAGAAACAAGTGCGCACCAACGGGGAAATGACACTGACTTTGTTTGACAACAAACAGACTGGAAGGGACATCCGAAGGTGAAGCAGGAATTTGCGATCGTTATACAATTTATTGTGGCTCGGGGCTGTTAGTATTGATCCATGGATAGAAAAGGATAATAACCAGCTACTAAGCTAACCGAAGCTGATAACGCCATGGATGTAACTAATCGAGGGCAAAATCCCTGGACAAGAATAGAGGCAACAGGGAAGACAGACTGGTGAAGGCAAGAAGAACAGATATAGGAATAAATAAAGACAATGGCGATCAAGTTGGTATAGATTAGTTATGTAAGTACGTATCTAATTGTGTTCGCAATCATAATTTAGGTGATGACCTGGTATAGCAGGCACACTAAAGATGCTAACCAGATAATACCTACATCTACATTTGTACGCTGTATAATAAACAGCATTTGAACTGTGTTCAGCCAAGAGTCGGAATTACTTATTAATGTTTCTTCGTTGCGGCTCCAGTTCACTGACGTTGTTGCTGTTAGAGTTGAGCCTAACATTATTAGTTGACCAGCTGTTGGATTTTTCACACAGTATATTTACCATGATCGAGAAGTCAGCGGTATTCTGGCACATGGGAATCTTGCTATATGAAGCCCATAATCAGGTGCTCTCCTGATGTTTATGCTTCACCTCGACACGGCACGGCACAAGAGGAACAAGACGAGATGATGAAGATCACTAGACCAGCAGGCTAGTT
The DNA here is from genome assembly GCA_014155875.1 of Cepaea nemoralis. NCBI lineage: Eukaryota > Metazoa > Mollusca > Gastropoda > Stylommatophora > Helicidae > Cepaea > Cepaea nemoralis. The sequence goes on from JACEFZ010009532.1 coordinate 388,776, forward strand.
ACCTCTACTTCCCACATTTTCTGACACCCCTTTCAGTCTGAATCGATGTGGAAGCCGATATCATATTTTTAGAATTCGTCTTCATGACCACATGTCCTTTACTCATTTAAAAAAAAAAAATACATTTACACTTTCATCAAAACTAACAGTTGAACAACAACCAAACTTAAAGTTTTCAAGCAGTAGTAAATACTTGAGCTTACCTCGCGATTTCATTCCAATGAATCGGTTTTCTACCAGATCAACTCTGCCGACTCCGTGTCTCCCTCTACAAAAGTAAAAACACCATGGCACAAAATGAAACGGAAAGAAGATACATTTTAGTATCAAACAACAATGTTGAAATTCTTCTGTCTTCTCCCAATGGAGGAGACAGGCCCTCAACCACCTCCAAGAGATTTTGTGGCTAATGGAGCAGACAGGCCCTCAACCACCTCCAGCCCAGCCCTGTGTAGAGATTTTGTGGCTAATGGAGGAGACAGGCCCTCAACCACCTCCAGCCCAGCCCTGTGTAGAGATTTTTGTGGCTAATGGAGGAGACAGGCCCTCAACCACCTCCAGCCCAGCCCTGTGTAGAGATTTTGTGGCTAATGGAGGAGACAGGCCCTCAACCACCTCCAGCCCAGCCCTGTGTAGAGATTTTGTGGCTAATGGAGGAGACAGGCCCTCAACCACCTCCAGCCCAGCCCTGTGTAGAGATTTTGTGGCTAATGGAGGAGACAGGCCCTCAACCACCTCCAGCCCAGCCCTGTGTAGAGATTTTGTGGCTAATGGAGGAGACAGGCCCTCAACCACCTCCAGCCCAGCCCTGTGTAGAGATTGTGTGGCTAATGGAGGAGACAGGCCCTCAGCCACCTCCAGCCCAGCCCTGTATAGAGATTTTGTGGCTAATGCTAACATTGTCTATGGGATGAGGTAGCCATTTTCTTGCCAACCCTCCTGGTCACCTCTTAGGACATGCATGGGTTTATTCAAGTGTGTTACTATTCTTTGCTTCCCATAAGGGCCCTGGTAACAGACTGGTCTATGTTGATATTAAAAGGGGATAAATTCTAGAACCAGTATTTTAATATTAGTCAGGTCATAGTTCAATCTCCAGGAGTGGTAGGGTTGGTTTCCTCACAGCACAGAACTCTGTAGTGGTGTGAAATGACAGATCTTCACATATACAAGGTCATGGAATTATAAGACAGGAATGACCAGCTAATTCTTTCGTTATTTTTCTTTTACAGAGAACTCTTTGGTGTCCTTATTATGAAACTGGGCAACTCCAGAGCAACACATGGAGTGAGAAAAATCTCATCTCTCAGCTGATGATTGTATCCTGGCTGGGCTGGTAGGTTTACACTCCAGCCACTGAGCCAGTACGGCACAAAATATTTCAGTACAAACTTTTCTCATATAGAAAGTTCATGAAATAACATACTTCCAGTACCTGAGGGAAGACATTTATTCACAAACATAAGGGGTGCAGGGAGCCATGGTAACGTTGTGACTGGACACTCCCCTGTCGGACCAGTGATTATGGGTTCAATCCGGTATTAGGAAGGACTTGGATTTGTCAGAAAAGACCTGGGTTTTCCCAGATCAACCCAGCCTGAAATGGGCACCATGAAGTGTCTTGGAATGTAAAGGCAGCCACTGTGACACAGACCACATCAACCACCGAGTGCCAACCTGTCTATACAAAATATGGATCTAGAACCACATTGCCCCATGAGCCTTAAGGTAAGAGGGTTGTTTACTTACTTTTATTATTTGGGGTGTCCTTCTTCTTTAGGCTAGTGGAGGGAAGATGTCTTAATTCTTTGATGGGGTTACCCCTAATTCTTTGATAGGGATTACCCCTAATTCTTTGATAGTGGTTACCCCTAATTTTTTTAAATAGGGAATACCCCAAATTTTTTAAAATAGGGAATACCCCTAATTCTTTGATAGTGGTTACCCCTAATTTTCTTTATAGGGAATACCCCTAATTCTTTGATAGGGGTTACCCCTACTCCATTATCCATAAATCAGTGGTATGATAAGAAAGTCAACTTTGCGTCTATTTTTGGAAGTAGGGCATTCTTGAACATGTCTCTAAATGTGTTATCATATTTGAATCCTTTCCAAACACAAAACACCTACTGAAGTCATCTATCTTATTGTGTAGGACCTACTGTCTTGGTTTAGATTACTTTTCTTATTATAACTTCAAAGACGACATACAACTTCAAAACCAATGTAAAAACACTTTCATAAAAACCAATAAATGACAAAAAGTATATGTTTCTTACCCAACAGTGTTCAAATATGTAAAAATTTCCAGTGGTTCTGTCTTATTCACAGATTCCCCTGTGTTTGTCACTCTCACAGGAAGCCCTAGTTCATGAAAAAAGTCAATATGGTTTAGAGCAAGGGTGGGCAAACTTTTTGTGCGTAGGGCAACATTGGCAAATGTAAAGCTACTGGGGGCTGCATATATATTATGTCCACTTTGTGTACAGAAACCTATCACAATAAGTAATTATGAATTATGTATAGGTTATTTTTTTTTCTTCGCATATCCTTTACAGGACATTACAGTCAACACCAGCATTTTTCAGCTGCAGCTGATGTCTTGGCAAAATTTTACGTTAAGTAGTTTGCCATTGCTTTCTGAACGACCGGCTCACATACCCCCGTAAGTAACCTGCACGATGCGATCTGCTGTAGAATCTTGTGCAGCTGTGTTTCATACGAGAGTATACGGGATTACAGACAACGTCCATTAGAAAGAAATTTTATAAAAATGTTAAAACAATCATAACGTTACTGTCAGGAACCCAATATCAACTAACCCAATATATAACTCCTGAATGACAGGAGTTAGCGGAGGACAGCTCACGACAGGCGATCAGGACAAGCAGCCTGGTGTTACCAAGTACAGGTCAACTACTAACCAGTTGAAGCCCTGTGGTCATCGCGCCACGTTACACCACACGGGCGACACGTACTGTGAGAAGTGAAGGTCTGACCGAGCATACCTGTGTCAGGCAGACTGGTTAAGGACTTCGAGGCGGACGGACAGAGAGGGTTATGCTTGTGTTTCATGATCGTTGTGAGTGTCACATAATACTGAAGGATTTCGATCCAGATTGATGAAAGGCCTGAAAGCCGCTATCGCTAGGCGCCACAACTATTAGATGTGGGGAAATATGTTCCCGACTTCAAACACGACCGGGATTCCCTGAGAAGTCCCCCAATCAAAGACAATTGGCGGCAGGTTAATTTGCCCGGCATCAAAGGAATCGGCATTCTGTTTGCCCAGATCTCAGGAGAATGGAGAAGGGGGGCGGTGCTTTCTTGATTGAAGTCCGGTCACGTGAGTGACGTCACTCGTGCAACATTTTGGTTGGGGGGAGTTGACGGAATCTGTGTTCAGTCTGTTTACGAATTACAGATAACGGGAGTGTTTGTGTGTTCCAATTCGAATGGAGAATGGATTCACCGTGTCCCCATGTTGTCTGGAAACAAGGGACATTGTTTTTCATGTTGTGAATTGTGAATTCAAACTCGGAACACTAGCATAAGGTAGTTTATTTATAAATAGAGTTATGACTGGAACTTAGTGATAGTGTGTTGGGAGAACGTAATCTGGGAGCGTCGGCCGCAGCTGGCTGATGCCTAGCTTAAAAGAGGTAGAGTTATATATCATTTCACTCGGCAGTGTAAGACCAGTGTAATGGGATGATATTCGTTGAGATTTGAGATGGCTGGGGGGATAAAGGAAATGTACAGGGTGGGATATTCCCGTAGTGAGGCCCACTGGGGCTCCTGTGTTTTTCTGTTTGGTCTTTGTTTTCCCTTACCACCAAAATGTGACAAACGACTCTGTATTAAGCCAGAGGGTAGTTCCAGGTTGACCAGGATAAATATCTGATTATGGCCATTGACTTATAATCACATATAATAGGTCGGAATAGGGTTTTTCTCTCACAAAGTCTTATATTTCTCCAGGTTCCACGGAGTAAATGAAAGGAAGTATTATTACGAGGTGGACAATGCAAGTCACACTGAGTGATATTTCACGGTACCGGAGAAATTAAGGACAGCTGGGAGAGGAGGAAAATAGCAATTATACTGAGTGCAGTTATACTAATTGGCCTCAGAAATGGGATATCGTTCCAAAATTGATAGACTCATAGAAAGCAGGAGTGTTATCCTGAAAAGGGCCAGTGTAGCAGTGATTGAGTGCCCAAGGCCGTGGTTTTTATTAAACTATTAACACCTCCATAGACAATGACAATATTAGGTAGAGAGGTGGAATAACAGTGATGTGAAGTAACTATGACTATGTCGAGTGACTATAACTTTAGGTTGTAGAGAGGTGGCAGAGTAAAGACACTCATTCAGTAACATTTTGCAACCGGACAGAAAGGTTTCTTTAAACTCGTGTGAGATATAGGGAGATCTTCGTTGGTATCAGGATTTTAAGGAACATAATAGGTACAGTGTGTTCCTGGTTCATGGACATTAATAGGCCATATTCAGTAGTGGAGAACAGTCACCCAGACTATATATATCGGATTAACTCCAAGAAGTCAACCATTGTCCAGAGAGATGCGACATTCGGTGAGACCTGTTCTGAACTTACTGTGGTGTGATTTGGCATGGCCGACCATGATGAACGATCCTGAGCTCACTACTCTATTCTCACATACACCATAGAAAATACTACATATTTCCACACGCAAACAGTGCACACGCACACACGTGACAAATTCTGTATTAAATGTTTTATTTTATCATTTGTTAAAATACAGTCTTGTGTGGGTATGTTCTGAAACAATATGAAGGGTATTGTTTAGTGGTAAGAAGAAGAAGAGGAAAGAGAGGGATAGGGTACCTAAGATTTACAGGGGGTATGTAGACAAAGGTCCGGCAAAGGCCCACAATAAGGAAAAGGATTTTAAACAGTGTGCCTGTTGACTCCACTTTCCCCCTAGGGACGACTGGCTACAGTGAGATGGCTGTAATGAGGGAAGGCGTGACTGACTGGTAGATTGAGATGTGCTTGAGCTGAGGCAGTGAGAAAGTTATTTTGTATTATTCTAAGATGTATGATGCATGTATATACTGCTGTGATAATGTACGAGTTGCGCATGATTATGAGCACAACATCCATGAATGTACCCAATGTAGATAGGTTGCGTGAATAAAAGGGTTTACTTCACGGTACCGCATGTAAGAGTGTAATCATTGAATGTGTATGATTGTTTCGCCCATGTTCTGGAGAGCGAGCCAACTGTTAATATAAATGAGTTCATGACAGGGACATGAAACTGTAAAATTCAACAAAATATCTTAAAAACAAAGTAAAACTTTTTATTTCTATATGCCCTAGAGGGCTGCATAATATCAGTTGCTGGCCCGCATGCAGCCCATAGTTTGCCCACCCCTGGTTTAGAGGATACACTCATTTCTGAGTGCCAAGAAAAACTGTGTGTGTTTATTGATGAACCAACTTGGGGGGAAAAAAAGCAGTAAAAGAGACTGCACACAATACAGAGGCATTTCACTTTTGAGACATACTGGAAAAATATTCTGCAAAATTCCTGAGAATAAGACTATGACCCTATGGATGTAGGTAAAACAAGGGATGGACAGCTGCCATCTTTGCTTTTAGATAATTGATAGAAAAATCAATGGAACTGAATGAAATACTCTACAGAGCATTTGTCAACCAAGAAAAGGCATTTGAGAAGTAGATAGAAACAAGCAGTGGAAAATACAAAAAGATATGGAGTGAGTACACATCTAATGAATTTATATAGAAGCTTATATAACAAACAGCTAATGCACTGTAAGAACAAATGTGAACATTCAGAACCATTCATCATAAGATCCGGAGTATGAAAGGGCTGTGCCCATCTCCCCTCTTGTTCACAACTTATACAGGAGAAATCAGTCACACAAGGACTGCAACAAGATCTCATGAAGAACAGAACACAGAAGAACCAACAGAAAATTACACTATTAAAGAATTCCTATTTGTGGACAACAAATCACTAATTGTAAAATCAAAAGCAGAACTACAAGTCCGTTTAAATAGTCTAAACGAAGTGTGCAAGGAACATAACATGAAAATTAGAATCAGTAAAACAGAGGTAATGACAATAACCAAAGAAGAAAAAACAACATCCATCCACCTAAAAGAAAAGGGGGATAAGAGCAGAAGAAGAAAACGTGTCAGTGAAATACATGAAAAACTGGATCGACATGTGTAAAGCAATTACCTTTTGAAACTATGAAAAACAACTTTTCAAACTATGAAAAACAACTAAGTGCTGTCATGAAGCAGCACCTGCTCTTACCATGTTTGAACTCAATGTCAATGACATCTGATTTGTCCGGCGCATCCTCTGGATCAGTGGTCATCTGATAGAGCCCAGATGGAGCATGATGGTTGGGATCTTCTAACACGCCAGACTCATAGCTATTGATAGATATTTCAATATTCCTCACTGCATAAATAAAACCTATTTTCTTCACAAAGTTACATTTTATTTTAAATTATATATATCATAAATGGCATTTCTGGGACACATCAAAAAATGAGGTAGATTAAAAGAATTAGCTTTACTGTAAAATCTTGCATATAAAAACACACTCAGGTATAAAACACATGGTTGATGCAGCACCAAATTTCTTGGTAAAAGGGAAATTCATTTTGTTATATGCACCATAATTTTTCAAAATTTAAATTCATGAAACAGTTGTCAAAAAAAGTATAATAACAAACAGAACTGGATACACAATATTTAAGTGTGAGGTACTTTGAACTCTTGTGTCATATCTTTCTCACTAGAAGCTCACCTTGTGTTGAGGAGTCAATACCATTAGCTGGTGCCACCAAAATAAACATAGCAGCATCTTCCTCTGACAATATGTTATGGTATGTGGAAAAATACTACACAAGAGAAGCAGAGGAAGACAGAGAAAGATTAGCTTAAGAAGCTCTGCAACAATTAACAATATAAGCAACACCAACTTCATGAAAGTATCAGATGACAGAAAATAATGCAGAGTCATGATCTCAGTTGTGTGCTCTCGACCAAGCACAAGAAGATAAATCTCACTCAACTTGTACAGGTGTTTGTAAAGTCTCACTACACTTTGAATGTAGGACAATTTTTAAAAAATTAAGTGCATGACGTCATCAACATATGATCTAAATAATTCATTAAATTGGTTACATTAGTCACTGCTATGGTCTAACGCTGTTTCGGGGAAGCTGGAAAGTACCAATGAACTATTCATTATAATTTATTCAACAAATTTCTAACCGTAATACGGTGAGGAGGCTGTTTATCAGGAAATCTTGCTATACATCTTTGAACAACCATCCATGTGTATCAACCGCCATTTTGAAACACTTGTTCAACCAAAAAATTCTTCTGCTGATAACACAATTTTGTTTGCAGAGTAAAGAATAACTAAAGCAGACGACAGCCATTTGCTGCATATTGCCTTACGGTGGACTGTGGAGCACATAATTTATGACGTCGTGTACTTCATTTTTCAAAACTGTTCTACATACAAAGTGTAGTGAGACTTTACAAACACCCTGTAGATGTAGCAGAGGCAGAGAAAGACAGAGGAAGATGTGTGTGGGAAGCTTGACAACAAATTAATAATATAAGCAATACTAACTTCATTAAAATATAAAATTACAGAAAAGACTGGCAGTTCACGACCGCAGACACATAATCAGACTGCTGCTGGTATCATTAGCTTTGAGACTCTTCGATTGTTATTGAAGATTCGGACGGAGCACATATGGGAATGTCCTGAGTGTTGTGATGTCAGTTCTTGACTCAACTCAGATGTGTGCTCTAGAGCAGGCACAAGAAGCAGATTAGTCTCACTCTCCTGCAGATGTAGCCAAGCTTCTCTTCATCCAGCCGAGACCATGATGGCATTTCTCAAGTCTTCAGTGCTTTAGATATCAATAACCCTAATAGCTCATATATACTCATATTAACCATATTAGCTCTTATGTAAGAACATTAACCATATTAACTCTTATGTATCAATATCAACCATATTAGCTCTTATGAATCAATATTGACTATATTAGCTCTCTTATGTACCAATTTGACTATATTAGCTCTCTCATGTACCAATATTGACTATATTAGCTCTCTTATGTACCAATATTGACTACATTAGCTCTTTTATGTACCAATATTGACCTTCCATACCGGCTGCATAGAACTGCGGGCTCTGTTTTCTAAACCACTTTTTCACTTCACATTCAACTTCGGCGTCATTCGCAACATGTCTCCCGCCAAGGTGAGTTTTCAGTGTTTATGCTGACAAATGTTTGTCCCGTAAAGCGGTGCAAAGCTGGGTAGGAAACATTACGAGGGTGAGTCAATAAGTAAATCACACAGTTCTGTGGGATGGCAGGTAAATGAGAACAGAGCACTCTTTTCTATGCAGCGGGTTAGGCAGGACTGATAAAACGATGGGATAAGTGCATCAATGTTGGTGGAAATTATGTTGAGAAATAAAGGGACAATGTATCTATAAAAATAAACTGGTTTCAAGTTGTTATCATATTTAGTTATTTTTCTACAGCCATTTGTGACTTACTTATTAACTTATCCTCGTTCATATATACACACCTTGAGATGTATTTAAACAAAACACACACAAGTAAAGAGCCATTTTACACACTTTGAGATGTACAGGGTGTATTTTTAATGACTGTGCAGTGTTTGAAAATATTGCCAGTCCAAGTTTTGTATTCACCCTCCATAAAGTTCACACAACATAATAGGTAAATACAAAAACTTGGACCGGCAATATTTTCAAACACTGTACTGTCATGAAAAAAATACACCCTGTATCAGGTATATGGTGCTAGCTACATATAACTGAGAGACCAACCAGCACTCAACAGGCAGTGAGTCAATATCATGACTCCAGTTGCCTATACTCCCCATTGCAATTCCTGAAGCCTATTTTAGGTTGGGTTGGCCTGGGTGCTCAGGTGAGTGTGTTTATACACCCCCCCCCCCCCCCCCACAATGAGGATTCAAATAGATGACCACCAGGAAGGCAGACAAGCTTGCAAGTCACCGTGGCTTTCACTCAAACATATAAAACTTAAACATAAACTCAAGGACCCTTTAACATGCTTCGCTGTATGTATGAATGAAGCTCATAACGTGGTAATATGCATAGCTTATGTTTACAACATTCATTTGACAATGTTTTCTTCATATGTGAATGTAACATGCACAATGATGAATGAAAGTTGAGTGATTGGAAGGGCCGAATGTAAGACAGGCCTGCGTGCCCAATTTCTGACCCTTTGAAAATAAAGACATTTTTGGTACTCGTGTTAGACTGGACTGACCAGGGAGCCAAGGTCAATTGTAACAATCAAATCTGCCTCATTGAGGATGGAACCCATGACCACCACATAGGCAGGTGAGTGTCGATTCATTACACTACCACCCGCGACTTCCATTACACTTCTACGACTCCCATTACACTTCCATGACTCCCATTACACTACCACGACTCCCATTACACTATCGCGACTCCCATTACACTACTGTGACTCCCATTACACTACTGTGACTCCCATTATGCTTCTACGACTCCCATTACACTACCGCAACTCCCATTACACTACCGCAACTCCCATTATGCTTCTATGACTCCCATTACACTACTGCGACTCCCATTAGGCTTCTACGACTCCCATTACACTACCGCAACTCCCATTACTCTACAGCAACTCCCATTACACTACCATGACTCCCATTACACTACCGTGACTCCCATTACACTACAGTAACTCCCATTACACTGTTGCGACTCCCATTACACCACCGCGACTAACATTACATTACCGCGATTCCCATTACACTACCATGACTCCCATTACACAACAGTGATTCCCATTACACTACCGCGACTCCCATTACACTACCTCGACTCCCATTACACTACCACAACTCCCATTATGCTTCTATGAATCCCATTACACTATCGAGACTCCCATTTCACTACCGCAATTCCCATTATGTTTCTACGACTCCCATTACACTACCATGACTCCCATTACACTACTGTGACTCCCATTACACTACTGTGACTCCCATTACACTACTGTGACTCCCATTATACTACCGTGACTCCCATTACACTACCCAGCCTCCCATTACACTACCATGAGTCCCATTACACAACCGCAACTCCCATTACACTACCTCGACTCCCATTACACTACCTCGACTCCCATTACACTACCACAACTCCCATTATGCTTCTATGAATCCCATTACACTACTGTGATGCCCATTACACTACCACAACTCTCATTACACTACTGTGACTCCCATTATACTACTGTGACTCCCATTACACTACCCAGACTCCCATTACACTACCATGAGTCCCATTACACTACCGTGACTCCCATTACACTTCAGTGACTCCCATTACACTTCCGCGACTCCCATTACACTTCCGCAACTCCCATTACACTACAGCAACTCCCATTACACTATCGCGACTCCCATTAGACTACCATGACTCCCATTACACCACTGCGACTCCCATTACACTTCCGTGAGTCCGATTACACACGCAACTCCCATTAAAACACATGCTGATGCTTAATAACTTTATTTACATTTAATTTTTCATCCAGTGACCTGTCTATAACCTCAGCTGTGGTTTATTCTCTTCAACTCATTTTTCTTGTGATATCTGAAAAATGTGAATAAGTTACAACTCATTTTTAATTCTTTTTCGCCTGTATGAAGGTCATGCAGAATCTTGACTTGATAATGAACTAAAACACATTCTGGATGCAATAATTTATAAACTATTAAATCATCTCTGGTTAGTCAGGTCTTAGTCAGATATGACTGAGCTACTGTATAACAGCAGACAGTACTAGCTGCTTTCTGTTAGTGCCAAATGTTGGGTGGCACTCACCAAACCCGACACCCCACATTGTGCCAATGGCTTTGGGTGAAGGAGTGCAAAAGGGAGAGTACAAGCTTTACCCTAGTGTGAGGAAATACAACCTAAAGACTGTCATGGCAGGGCAGACCAGGCCCTAAGCCTTGATCAGCAACTGGTGTAGGATTGAAGCTCCGACAGGTGGACACTTAAGTAATTCTTTGCTGATATGGCAGCTTCTGCAGCTTGTCTTATTCCAGATGTTACCTTTCCCCTGAAGTAAACTAGGCAGGCCGAGAGATGGATCATGCGCTTTATGCTATGGAGAGGTTATTATGCCCTTTTTTTTTTTGGAAGCACAACTATCTGTCAAGACGCCAAGGTGCCAGTACAGTTCCATACAAATCATCTCTGAAACCAGGTCAATAGATTTATAGTGTTGTCATTCTGGTTGTATTATCTCTCATGTACCATTAAGTGTAGCAAAATATGGGTCAGGCATCATTATGCAGGGGTCCCATGAAGAGCTTCACCTCCATAAGTCTTTTGAAATGTCTCTCAATCTTAAGCCAGATGCCCTGCACCTGTTGTTGTCATGTGTAAAATATCTATCACATCTTGAATGTATCTATGTTGTGGTCTTCCTCTTCTCTGCCTCCCAGATACCCTTTCCTCCATGATTATCTTTTCAAACTTTCATGTCTTTTTACATGCTGAAAATATTACAATTTCCTCATTTTTATTTGTCTCATGAACTAACTGTCGGCTCTGTGGCGAAGGAGTTAAGGATGCAGTTCATAATCCCACACACTCATTTAAAACACAGCTGTGGGTGATTTGGCAGCAGACCACATTGTTTTGGTTTTTATAAAATGGTATAAGCAACGGTCATTCAAAAAGCAATGGCAAACTACTGAACGTAAACTTGCCAAGAAGTCACAAACAGCCAAAGAATGCTGGGGTTGACTACAACATCCTGTAAAAGATATGCAACTAACAGAATGCCTAATCTTCTTCAACACTGAGATCAGACAAGTCATAAATTTGCCTTAATGGCCTGTTATCTGGCAATTAGCCTGACAATCTGTCCGATCATGTAATCCTTTTAAACAAAGCTTCACCACTGAAACCTGACAAAGGTCATTATTCTATAACATTTCAATATTTCAATGTACACAAATGCAAGATATACTTAGATGGTTAAAATCTAATGGATCGTATGGTTAAGATCTAATGGATCGTTTAAACATCCAACATTATGCCAGAAACCACAAACCTGATGTGCATTAAGTTTGCGTCCATGCTCCACGGTGTTTTAGGTGTCACAGGCAGAGAAATGCCATGCTCCTATAAAACAATACAATCAAGAATATTCAAGACAATTAGTTTCAACAAGGGTAACAGAACTTAGTCACATTTATTGTTTCCAAACTGGTATACCTGTGTCCCGGGAAGGTAACCTGGTCAACAAATACTTTAAGAAGTTGGAGGTGTCGGCCGGAAGGTGCAAGTACCGCAGTTCTGCTGTAAACAGGCACAACACAAATATGTCTAAAACAACATTCCAGATGAATGCAGCAGAAGAAGAAGTATACCTGCGCTGGAGCCGCTGTGGCACAGGGTTAGTGTACTGGCCTGGGAATACAGAAGGCCAGGTTCAATGTCCAGCAGTGGTAGGATTAAGTTTTCTGACCAGTACTGGCTGTTATTTTCCAACTGTGCATACATGTTTGTGTGCGTACATTGGTGAGGTATTACTTATGTACCAGAGAGGGGAAATTTGTCAGGGGGAAATAATCTGCACTGCCTAGTAGTCTAGCAGTATACATAAACCTAGGCATCCAACTTTACCTTTCCCACTCCTTGGGGGATATCAAGACCAGCTAATTTCATCTTTGTTTAATGAACCATTTGCAGTCTTGGATATTCACGGGCTTAATCTTTATTTCAGCCATACAGATTTTGTCCCAAGTCAATTTCTGACAAATTGTGGTCTCAGTCAGAGATCAGCAATTGCCACTTCTGACAAACTGGGGTTGCTCGCCAGTGATAGTAAACAATTAGGTGATAAGGCACCCCAACTTCTGACAGTTGAACAGCTGGCCTAGCATATATTGTGTCAAGAAATTCATACCATGGAGAGACTGTAAGTAGAGTTATTTACTATCACTTATCATAGTGTTCACTGAAGCAAGTATGATAGTGACCATGACATCAGCTGTGACGTTAGAATAGGTACTTCAGGGACAGACTGCCTGTAGTTTGATATCTGGCAGGGTAATGCATCGAGTGGGACGAGCTTGGTCAACTCTGGAGCTGTACTCTGAGATGTGCTAATTAAACATTCTACCTCCCTGAAACGAATGTGTTCAACGTCTATTTGTAAGTGGTGAATCACTTGAATAAGACAATGCCTTGTGTTGGACTTTAGACAACGAGACTGAATTAACCACCCCAACAACATGGCAGATAATGTGATACAGACCACATTACTCTACCTGAGCCATTCAACTATCAAAAATATTGATATATTTGTCTTAATGACATGTAAACTCAACTATGTTCTTGCAGCTACACACATAAATAGTTTTCACATGCAAACATCTGCCTTCATACAACTTCACACACACATATTTATTTCCATAAAACACAATTACTTTCATACAATTTAACATATACACACATTTTTATTTTCAGATGTACACACAAGAAATCTAACATATCTTCATATACAAACAAACTTATTTCCACAAGTAAACACAATTACCTTTAGACAACTTCACATCAAACACTTATTTCCACATATAAACACAACTTAATTTCACATAACTTCACATACATACTGATTTCCACATGTAAACACAATCACTTTCAGACAACTTCACATACAACACACTATTTTCACATGTAAAGAATATTATTTTCATACAATGTCACATACAAACACTATTTGCATATGTAACCGCAATTACTTTCATAACAACTTCATATACAAACACAGATTTGCACATATAAATAGTTACTTTCACACAACTCCACATACAAACAAACAGAATCCCACATGTAAAATACTTCAAACAAACGAACGAACAAGCTTTACTTTCAGAGGATCACTAATTCGTACATCAATTCATCTATTGTGCATGTTACATTCACATAGAAAAATAAAAACATTGTCAAATGAATGTTGCCATAAGCTACCTACCTCGGCGTATGTGAACAACTCGTTGCGGCCTGGGAACCGCTTGTAGAACTCTGGCAACCTCCATGGTGAAATCACCTACAAAAGGCAGAGATCAACAACAACATTTTACTAACCACCGAAGATAAGACGTGATCTTGTGGTTTGTGCTTGCCTTCACCCAGTTATCTGTGAAACTTCAGAAGCTGCAGAGTTAAGTTAGTTACATATCCTTTGCAAGATGTCGCAGTCAAATCCAGCATTTTTGGGCTGTTTGTGATTTCTTGGAAGGTTTACGTTCAGTAATTTGCCACTGCTTTCTAACGGCACTCATACCATTTTTATCAAAAGCAGCGCTAGGCGGTCTACTGCCAAGTCAACCGCCACTGTGTTTCGAACACGGTATGCAGGTTTACCCCTTCACAACTGAGCTGGCAGGGTAACATCTATTAAAGCCCAGTACTGTTGCATAGATCACAAACATGGAGCACACAAACACGAAGCACACAGACATGGAGCACACAAACATGGAGCACACAAACATGAAGCACAAACATGGAGCACACAAACATGGAGCACACAGACATGGTGAACAAAAACATGGTGCACAGAAACATGGAGCACACAAACATGGAGCACACAAACATGGAGCACACAGACAAGGAGAACACAGACATGGAGCACACAAACATGTAGCACACAAACATGGAGCACACAAACATGGTGAACAAAAACATGGTGCACAGAAACGTGGAGCACACAAACATGGAGCACACAGACATGGAGCACACAAACATGGAGCACACAAACATGGAGCACACAAACATGGAGCACACAAACATGGAGCACACAAACATGGAGCACACAAACATGGAGCACACAAACATGGAGCACAGAAACACAGTTCAAATTCTTTGGGAACATCATAAGAAGGGGAAAGGTGGAGTTCATCATGACAACACTGGAAAGAAAGAGAGGCAGTGGGAGACCAAGAGAGAAGATACTGGACATTTTTTTTGGGGGGGGGGGGGGGGGGGGGGAGGAGGGGTGCTCACTCGCTTTGAACTCAGGCGCAGTCCACACACACTACTTCTAGTAGTGCTGAACTGAATTTTGCGTGTGGATTAGCTTTTCCTATTAAGCGCTTATGGGAATGTCCCGAATGCTGTGATGTCGGTTCCTAAATCAATCAATCAATCAATCAATCCCTATTAACAGTGTCCCTTGCCATCATGCGAACTCATTCTGACTTCAGAGGTACTTGTAATTTATGTCCCAAAGTCAAGGACGATAGGTCAACATTTTAGTCCTACAGTCCGGTGTAGAGGTTGAACCCCTTATCTCGGCATCAGCACACCAGGATGTTTAAGAACACACGTTCTTATCCATTCAGCTATGCTGATCTACGCTGGACTGTCTGATATTCATGGCATGGAGAAACATCTGTATCAGAAATTTAGGCAGTGCATGAGACAGAAGGTTGTGGACAGACACTATAACCAACACCTCAAGGCCTGGATTATAAGATATGTAGCATTACTGAGATAACTCTAATCATTTTTAAGGGCTCATGGTTTTGCAGGGGACAGAACCGCTCCATCCGGTCCCCACGTCCCTGTGTGTCATTTGGATGACCGCCTCTGCTGGTGGCCCCGGCAAGATCAAGTGTAAATACTAAACTTTGATCTTCACTAAAAGGCCGAGAAGATAACTCTAATTGCCTTCTCCAAACCCACACTAGGACTAGCAGATGACAAAATAGACCTTTGCCAACAAAAACCAACAACAATAGCATTTTTTTAAAAGAAATAAATATAAATTGCTTATAATGCACATCTAATATGCAGCTTGTTCAAATACAGAAACATTATTCCAAATACGCTCAATACCTCTTTTTGCAGAAAATGAAAATATCAAATTAGACAAATTAGTGTTAATACAATTATCCCAAAAAAGAATTGATTTATCTACAATTGTGATTTATTTCTAAAAACCCACATTAGCTTTCCTGAATTACTGGATGCCATTAAGCACTTCAACAAACATCCATACCACACTAACAGATACAGAACTAGAAACTGTCAGGTGTCCACAAAATAGGAAGAACTAGAAATTAGAGGATTCTGCTGGCAATAACTTTGTTCGTATACGCTGTTAAAAGATACTTGCTGCCCAATTCCATAACAACTGGTTCAAGTATGTGAGAGACTTGAAGGGGGGTGTCTAGCTGGCTTTGCTTTTCATATTGCAAGTGAGAACAAACCATCATCTTCAGACAATGCAAGGACAATGTCACTTGTCAGCACACCTGCATCACCTCAACCTCTTGCATAACACCCCCCCCCCCCAACAGATACTACAGACCTGTCCTCTCTCCCAGGAGGAACAACACCAATTCCTGCCACAAGGAGTCACACTGGTAGCTACACCTTGAGACACTGTGCAACATTACTGCTGGCACCTGGCCATCTTGACAGACAGTAGTTTGTTGCATTGTGCTTTTAACTGATTCAGTGACAAACAAACAAGTAGGTTTGGACCAGACATGGTACACAATCAAATGAAAATGAGGTACTGGGAGATCAGCATAGCTGAATGGATAGGAAAGCATGTTCTTAATCATACTGTTGCTGATATCAAGGTAAGGGGTTCAACCCCTACAACGGACAGTTGGACTAAAATGTTGACTTACTGTCATTGGCTTGGCGATGTAAATTACAAGTACCTCTCAAGTCTGAGTGGGTTCGCCTGATGGCGAGGGACATTGTTAATAGGGAAAGCTAATCACATGCAAAATTCAGTCCAGCACTACTATATCTAGTGTTTGTATGTGTGTGCGGACTACACTTGAGTTAAAAGTGAGCGAGCGCAAAAATAAAAGAAACATCAAATGAAGTATTGTAATGTAAATGTCCATTCACTGAGCATTGAAAATGTGGAAGACATACAAAACAAAACAAATAACACAATGATATGGTGATATATTGTCCTTTTGTTCAAATGGGAAATCACATGTGGCGATGTGCAGGGTGTATTTTTAATGACTGCAATATTTCAAAATACTGCCGGTCCAAGTTTTGTATTTACCTATTATGTTGCATTAAATTTACAGAGGATGAATACAAAACTTGGACCGACAATATTTTCAAACACTGCACAATCATTAAAAATACACCCTGTATTATCCTTCGTCACTGAATCAGTTAAAACGGCATAATAACTAGAACCCATGGCGGTAGCAAATGTGACTGATCAGCTCAATTCGTACAGTAAATGTTCCTCCACAAAGCATGCATGTGAACACATGGTCATTTCCACCAACAAAGCAACAGCATATATCTTAATGGGAGCTGCTGTTGTAGTGACTAGCATGCTCACCAGGTGGCCTTGTGGTCATGGGTTTGAATTTGTATCGAGGTTGATTTTTAAAACTGACCTAGCTTTCCTGGTTTCCCCAGCCAAAAATAGGTACCAGGAAATGTATAAGGAAAGGCAGCCAATGCGATGTTGACCTCGTCCCATCTGGAGGGCCAAATGGTCTATACAAATGCAGGGCTAGCATCATATCCCCAACAGGGTTCCAAATGTTGCTGTTATGAAACCGGGGTTGGGTTGGGGTCAGCGCCCAACCTTGCTTAAATACCCCAATGGCTCGTGCATTCATAATCATTGCAGCAAAAGTCCAACTCCTGGCCTTCTCGTGGCAGACCTGTTTTAACTAGCAGGAGAAGGGGCGGCGGCGAGTCACTGGCGCCTAGAAATAACCATAACGCTCTAGATGTGTATGCACGTACATGCATGCGCAGACACGTGTGTGCATGCCTACACACCTAAACTCGAGTAAGACCACAGTCTGCTCTAGCAAAGGAAAGATGCTGAAGACGGAGGCAACCAGCCAGGAGGCGCACCACAGAAATCAGGATGCCACGCAATCACGCCATGAAATATGTCGACTACTGCTAAATGTTATGGTGCTCGCCCTGCTTTGGACCCCCAGGCAGGTGCAGTGCCGGGCCCTATGACTCAAAAGGGTCCAACCACAACTACTGAACGTCCTTCTCAAATGTCCTGTGGAGCAAGGGGACCTGAGAATAGAGCTGTCTGGCCATACCAAACAAAGAATAACAATAGTGCACTGGAATGCGGAGGGAGTCAGCAACAAAAAAATAGAACTTGAAAACATCTTGGACCAAGAAATAGTAAGCGTATGTTGCTTGCAAGAAACTCACCTCAAAAAAATATAGCCTTCAAAATCAGAGGCTACCAGTGTTACCAATCTGACCGAAAGGACAGACGAAAAGGTTGGATACTGACCCTTGTAAAAAATAACATTACTGCTTCCCAAATTGAAGTCTACATGGAAGGGGCTGAGTATCAGACACTTAAACTTAAAACAGGCAATACAGACCTACATCTGATCAATTACTACTGTCCAAGTGATTGCCCACAGGCACTGGACACACTACCATTAAAAGAAAAAATGATTGTGTGTGGCGACTTCAACAGCCACTCGCAGAGCTGGGGCTATGATCACATGGACCAGAGAGGAGAGAGACTGGAAGACTGGCAGGATGAGAATAGATTCATCTTGATTAACAAGCCGTCCGACCCACATACTTTCTACTCGAGATCATGGCACACTACAACTACACCTGACCTGGCTTTTCATTCACCAGACCTGGAGTGGAACATTACACGAATTGTTGGGAAACAACTTGGTGGCAGTGACCATCGGCCAGTCTTTCTAACTGTAGAAAATGAGCTTGTAAGTGAAAGCAGCACCCTCTCGAGGTGGAACTACAAGAAAGCAGACTGGGCAATGTACAAGCATCGCACCAGCATACTGGTTAGAAACCTGAATACTGAGAAAGACATAAATAAAGTAGTTGAAGAGTTTGGGAAATGCATACTACAGGCAGCACGAGAAACAGTACCAAGAGGAGCCCGTAAACATTATAAACCCTACTGGAGTAGTGAACTGGAACAGTTGCATAATGATGTGGAAGTGTGTAGAAAGCAAGCAGAGGCCAAACCCAGCCAAGAGCACCACAATAAATACCAGCACGCAAAAGCCAAATTTCAAAGGGCCAAGCTGCAGGCTAGACGGAAAAGCTGGCAGGAGAAAACAGAGTCACTGAACTTTGAAAGAGACACAAGGAAGTTGTGGAAGCTAATAAAACAACTTAACGATGAGGGCACAGGGAGAAACTCAAAAATTGCACTACATAAAGACGGAAACATCTTAACAGGAAAGCAAGCAGCTGACCATTTTGCGGACTCATTCGCACAAGATAACAATATCGAAATTAGTCCCAGAGAAACAACAAGAGATTCGAGAGAAATGGCAACATACAGGACAGAATGAAACAGTACATGAGGTTCTGGAGGCACCTATCACAATCAGCGAACTGGAGCTAGCCATATCAAAACTGAAAATGAGAAAGTCACCAGGAGCTGATGGTATCTCCAATGAAATGATCAGGAACCTAGGAACAGAGGCCAAAGCAAAGCTGTTGCAGATCTTCAATAACAGCTGGACCTTAGGCAGTGTTCCACAAGCCTGGAGAGAAGCAATCATGATACCCCTCCTAAAATCAGGGAAAGATAGTTCCATTGCCTCCAGCTACAGACCAATTAGCCTCACCAGCTGTCTCTGCAAAACAATGGAGCGCATCATCAATCACAGACTGCAGTGGTACATTGAAAGTGAAAACATCCTTGTGCCACAGCAGGCTGGCTTTAGGCAGTGCTACTCTACAGAAGATCAGACAACCTACCTCTCTCAAGAAATTGAGGATGCATTCCAAGAGAAGAAGCTGGTGCTTGCTGCATGGATAGATCTGAAGAAAGCCTTTGACAAAGTCTGGAAAGAAGGTCTGATGAAGAAACTGAGAAACTGTAAAGTCAATGGAAGAATGTACAAATGGGTGAAAGCATACTTGCACAACAGAAGAGCCCGAGTATAGATAGACGGACTCAAGAACAAGAAAGTACTACTGCGTCACGGTGTTCCCCAGGGCGGAGTCCTGTCCCCCACATTTTGTCTAATCTTCACCAATGATCTTGTTGCTAATCTACCGCATGGAATTAAAGCAGCAATGTACGCTGATGACCTGGTTCTATGGAGCACAAATGAACATGCATCAGTGGCCACCAGATCGCTACAAAGAGCTGTAGATGCATTTGTTGCATGGGCAAATAGATGGTGTGTCAGCATAAACACTGACAAGTGCAGCACCACTCTATTTACCCTCTCTCCAAAACAAAAGGCAGGGATCATCCAGATAAATGGAATACCCCTTAGAGAAGATAAAGAACCAACATACCTTGGAGTAACATTTGATGGCAGGCTGACATGGAGAAAGCACATCAACAAAGCAGTAGCAAAAGCCAGAAGGAAAATAGCCATCCTGAGAAAACTAAGTGGAACCACATGGGGAGCCAGTGGGAAAATACTTAGCAAAGTTTATCAACAGAGCATACGACCACACCTGGAATACGGGTCAACTGCGTGGTGTTCAGCATCAAAAACCACACTACAAGAGCTGGACAAGGTGCAAAATCAAGCACTTAGAGTCACCACAGGAGGGATGAGATCAACCCCTATAGTGGAGATGGAGAAGATGGGGAGGACACAAGCACTGAGAGAGCGCAGAGATACGAAAACGCTAATACAAGCAGAAAAGTTCCTCAGCTTGCCAGGCCACCCTATGAAGAACAGATTTGAAAACTTAGCTATGGGGCGGTTGAAAAGAAGCAGTTTTATCCACCAGGCCAAACGACTCTGCAGAGAAACCACCGATCTGCCCACAGTTGGTATCCCCCTGAAAACTATTCCAGAGCGAACTCCATGGAAAGATGAACATAGACTATCACTACAAATCCAGACAAAAGTGAGAGGAATATTTGACAAGGAAGAACAGAACAGTGTACAGCGCAGAACAGCCACTCTCAGCTTCCTTGATGAAGAATACCCACAGGACCTCTGGATCCGAGTCTACACAGATGGGTCAGCACAAAATGCTGTTCGAAATGGAGGAGCGGGAGTGTACATAGAATACCCAAATAATACTAGGGACACGGCCAGAGTACCAACAGGAAAGTACTGCCATAACTATGATGCTGAAATTGAGGCAATCAAGATAGCAACAGAGAAATTACTAAATACCAGCCATGGTACACAACCTGTGGTGCTATTGACAGATGCAAAATCAGTACTTGAGGCGCTCCTGTCTGGAAAATTTCAAGTACTAATGACACTACTTTCTGAACTTAGCAGTCAGCATAAGGTCACCATACAGTGGATATCATCCCACTGTGGAATACCCGGAAACGACAAAGCTGATCGATTGGCTAAGGAAGGAGCAAAAGAAGAACAGCCTGATGTGCCCATTAGATACCACCAAAAGAAAAGAATGATCAAGTCAGTCAGAAAGCCATCAAAACCTGCTCAAGATGACTACCACATTATGGACAGACCAGAACAAGTCATTATTCTGCGCCTCAGAACAGGACACAATAGATTCCGCAACCACATGTATACAAAATTCAAGATTGGTGAATCAGCCATGTGCACATGTGGATTGGCATCGCAGACAGCAGAGGACATACTCCAAGACTGCCCAAAATACAACATATCTAGGCAAACCTTCTGGCCTAGAGAGACAACAGTGGAAGATAAACTCTATCGACCGATGAATGAACTAAAAAAGACAGTTAAATTCATACAAGAGACAACATTGCAGTTATTGATATATTTTAAGCGAACGAAAGAAAAAGAATATCCCCAATACATCTCAAACGTGGCAAAAGGATCCGCTCTTTCTCACAGTGCAGGATCCACACTGAACAGCAGATTTCATCCAGAAAATAGATGCTACAGTTTGAGGCTGAAAACCATGGAACATGAAAGAAGAAGAGCTATAGTTGCTTCCTTCAGCAACATAGCAACACAAACAGATACACAAGACAGGAAGCAGCAGGAATTCAACAATTCTGCAAACAGTAATTATTTGTATGCACCCTTCAAAATCCAGTCTCGTCTTATGCAGAACTTTTCTCACATAGCAATCTTTCTAAATTTTCTTTCAAAAGCAGTGGTTAGTGAGCTTGCTCACCGAGGCAAATTGTCTGGGGTTAAAGCTCCACCAGTGGCCAGGATTTGTTTCCAACCTGAAGGGCAATGGAGTTGACTCAGATTATTGACATGGGTGCAGAAGATTTTACAGGTTTTTGTTTGGGCATTGGTAGATGGGAAGGGGACAGGCCTTCCCATTGTACTATGTCCTCGACTTACACATAAATATTAATTGGGGAACCTTTTGAGGCCACTAAGACAGTTCATAAATGAACACACATGTATTATTTGGTGCTCTCAGAAGTTGAGGAAAGAAGCAGGGAGGTGGCAGGTTCGAATCCCGGTCGGTAACTATAGCTTTCAATTTGTATGCAGTCTCATGTGTCCTCTAATCCCTGCTTCTTTCCTCTACTTTTATGAGCGCCAACAAATACACGTGTGTTTATTTATATGTCCACGAATATGTGAAGGTTTACCACTTCACACCATAATGGTAGTCCCTGTCAATAAACAATCTTCAATTTCACACAATCTACAAAACTGAGTCAGCTGTAAGCTGCACTGGGGGGATAAGGAAGAAAAGAGAGGGGGGAATCCTGACATTTCTGGGAATAATTATTCTTTTAATTCTTCTTTGTATGTATTCAGACAGCAACATTGAATATATTTAAAAACAGCAGCAGTCAATTTGAGGTTGCCGACTTATTTTGCTCGCTAGGTTGCTGACATCTCGATAGTTTGTCTTCGAATGGGGCAGATGTAAGTCAAAGTAATTCATTTCCTCTGTTCTAGATATGAAGAAATCTTTTGCAGCATGTTTAGCTGTGATATTACCAACTCCACAGCTACATTTATCAGTATCTCCTATCTCTCTCTAGCTTATTGAACATTAGCGGGAAGTGAACCCAAGACCACTGTATCAGCGAGCCAGTGCACAAACCCCTATGGTATCTCTCCTCCCCTGTAGTGATGAAACAATTAAACAAGAAAGCATATTGTCACCCTAAAGCTGTTGCATTTTGTATGAAACAAACAATCAATACATACTGAAAATTAGTTTTGAAGCAAAATCAATACAATCAATCACATTTTTACCTCGATTGAAGGATGGAGGGCATAGGCCCCAAGTTCAAACCGAATCTGATCGTTGCCTTTGCCAGTCGCCCCATGAGCAACGTAGTGAGCGTTTTCAGCAATAGCAACTTGAACCATTGCCCTGGAGACAAGATAATGACATTTAATGTTTGCATCTGTTCGTATCAAGTCAAGTCAGATGGCTAGGCATGGTGGAACAAATCAAGACTACTAGTTAAAAGGTTAGATGCATGTCCTTTACAGGGCACTTCAATCAAGTCCAACATTTATATTTAGTGATTTACCCGGGCAATTTTAATTTCAGGCCGGCATTGTTGCGAAGGGATTACGGATGGAATTCGCAATCACGCATACATTCAAAAAGCAATATGGAAGCAGATGGCCTTGTGCTGGTTTTCATGCAATGGTATGAGTACCAGTCTTTCAGAAAGCAATGGCAAACTACTGAACGTAAACTTGCCAAGAAATCACAAACAGCCAAAAAAATTGTGGGGTTGACATATCACCAAATGTGACCTTTCATTCGATAGAAGAATGATACATTACCATACTAGGGTCATTGTGTTATTTGTTTTGTATCATGGCATCTTCCGCAATTTCAATACTCAGTGAACGAAAATTCACATCACTGGAAGGCCCCGGTTAACGTCTGGGTTACGTTCTTGGAAAACGCGACTTTAAATGAAACGACGTATAGCGAAACACTATTTCCCATAGAATTAAATGAAATACGGTGTATTATGTAACGTTTAGTTTGATGGCTGTTGATATTTATTGGCTAAACAGAGGTGGGTTGGAGGGCTAAGTGGTAGAATTAATGGGATGTAGAGACATTAAAACCATGATGTGCTCCAAAACTATCATCAGCACTACTAGTACTGCTCTCACCCGCTTTCTCAGCTAGATCTTCATAGAGAGACTTTGCTTTCTCTTGGATAGCCATCCTGCTCACAGGCATATTCCATTGGTTCTGGTCTTCAATCCAGACGGCCAATAGTGCTTCCATGTACTTCATAAGAGTACTTCTGGTACTAGTGATCTTAGAAACACTTAAAGGGGTTACGTTTTTAGCACCCTCTTTGATTTTGTCAGTACTTGCACGAATTGTCCTTACCGTCGTTGGAGGTAAACCATGGACTTTACCGATATCAACAGCCTGATCGCCAGCCTCAAAACAACGTAACAATCTAACTTCACCTCAAGAGTAACACTTGTCCTGGTTCTCTTACAACAGACACACTATCAGCACTTACTGTCCACTTTTAACTCATAATTATGGGTTACATGATAAAATCCTGGGAAAATGCACTGCACACAATGTAAAATGGCAATGTTAACACAGCATAGCAACACATGTGACGATGTTATAATGGAACGTAGCAACCTAAAGTGAAGTTATGTCACATTGTGACAATGACGTTATAGCGAAACAATGTAAACCGAAGTGACGTATAGCGGGGGCTGCCAGTATAACACTTGTTCGTTTCATTGTATACTATGTTTGGTCCAAACCTACTTTTCATTTGGCATTGAATCAGTTACAACTGTACCATGTTCAACTATGAATGTGTTAATTAGTTGTAATTGGGATCGTGATTGGGTCCCTCTGTACCTGCTGTGTTTTGCGTATCCAGTTGCTTGTTGCTTTCTGTGCCAACTGATTTCTGTTTCCAAGATTGGTCATTTCACAGATCTTTATTTTTCTAGTTTTCTTCATTACTACTGTTTTATCATCTGTTGGTAACTTTACCAGCAATGCAAATATTAGCTTAGGAAGTCTACTGCAGTTTTTGACTGGCAGCTGTTTACATCTTATTTGATGTTCCTCTGTTTGTCTACTTATTTATTTTGAGATATATTTTCTGATAGTTAATCATCATCATGATAGTTAATAGCCAGGGCTCAATTAAGACCTTAAGGCCCCTAAGCATTAAATTATAGTCTATCTGTCTGTCTGTCGGTGGGTGTGTGTGTGTGTGTGCATGTGTGTGTGCGTGCGTGTGTACGTACGTACGTACACCTGTATTGTATAATTCAAAATATAAACAATAATACACTGTAATATAAAATATTCATTTTTTTTAAACTGAAACAAAGTAGAGTAAGAAACACACTAATTTTAGTTGTGTGTATTTCCGCTTTATTTACATTTGAAAAGCTTTTATCATGGGAGCCCCTTTTTATGAAACTTGGTTCAGCTGCACCATTTGCAGTTTTATTTTAGAAAGTCTGTTAGGCAAAGGCTAGTGTCCCAGAATACACGTTGACTGATCTAGGCTTACCAATCCAAATTGTGAAGGGAATTCCGATTCTGAAGAAAACAACATTTTGTCTGTCTTTTAACAAAGTGTTTGCAATCTCATATTTATTTTGCTGATGTCTTTTTTAGAGTTCATAGTGTTTGCTGTTCTTTTGTCTTTATGATATTTTGAATTACTTTCTTTCTGAGCATTTCAGCTTGCTGTCTTTCGGCTTCTATTAATTTCAGTTCTATTTCTGTCGCTGCTTTCAACTCAGCTGTGCCTCAAATTGCTCAATTTACCGTTGCACTTAACACTGTACTGCTCTCATCTTCGCTAGGACAACATCTGTTGCAAGTTGTCATGTTCTATGGTCGTGAATAGGATTAATTTTTGTTTCAGTCAGCTCTACATCTCAACCTGTGTTACCATTTGTGTCCCAGTCTGCTTTATATCTCAACCTGAGTTACCATTTATGTCCCAGTCTGCTGTATATCTCAACCTGAATTACCATTTATGTCCCACTTGGCTTTTTATCTCAACCTGAGTTACCATTTGCAACCTGGTTGGCTTTATATCTCAACCTGAGTTACCATTTATGTCTTACTCGGCTTTATATCTGAGTTACCATATGTGTCCCTGTCGGCCATACATTGAGAGTGGCATATAGTTTGCTGTGTGATATCATTTTCTCCCCTCCTTGTAGGGTATATTTGAACTTACAGCTATTGTCATTGTCTCCTTAAATCTTCAGGGAGCCACAGTAGTGCAGCGGCTGACCTGCTGGCCCAATGGTCATGTATTCGACTCCCAGCTAAATTATTTATACCAGGAAATGTCCCTGAAAGCAAATGTGGGCCTACGCGATACTGACATCACCCATCTCTGTCATGCATCTTCAATCTGATGTTATGATTTCTCCCATTTAACTGAATTTATTGACTTACACATAAAACAACAAACTACTTCCCTTGAAGCTTACATGATAATTTATTACATAAAGTATGCCTGGTCATCTATGTGACTTCATTATGAAAATACCATAACTATGAGCAACTCACTTTGCAATCAGAGGCCTGGCCAGTGATGTTCCTAGCAGGTATCTATCTTCATATGTTGCATTGGCCAATACTGCAGGCCAGATGAAATCCTGCACAAATTCTTTCCGAAGATCAGGAATCACCATCTAATTGAAAGATACATTTTACTAATAGTTAGCATTGGTAAAATATTTCTCTTATCTTGGGCATGAAATATAGAAACAGATGCAAAACAGAAATCAAAAAAAGAACACGAATGGCCAAAGATGTATTCAACACCATGACACAAATATATTAGTCAAATATGACTGATGTGCTGTATAAAGGTAATGGTAATACCTGCTTTCTGTTAGTGTCAAATGTTGGGTGGTGCCACATGGCGTTTAGACAGAATGACGTCATCGGAAAATGCGGTAGAAAATGATATAGGGAAAACCCCACAAGAAACTAAGGAAACTTAGAAACGGGGAACGTCAGACAACAACGGGGTAGGACAACGGAGAGGACCTTGTGTGATTCGGCTGAAGCGCGACATATTTCGTGGACCCGTGGGCGTTCAGAGATTTTGGTTGTAAGGATTATCAGGTGGAGGATGTCTGACGAGAAGATTCTCAATATCGATTAGAAGACCCGTGGGCACGGAATACCTAGACAATGTTCAGATGAGAATGGCGGGATAAACGGCGATCCGAGGTAAAGTCAGATAATACGTGGATATAGTTTGCAGATATTGTGTAATGCCATCCCTGTGTTAAAAGGGAACTTTACGGTCTGGACGACCACTGTATTGATCTATCACCACAAATAAACGTGTGTGTAAGTACTTTCACTATCGGAATGGCGTCGGTTGATTCTTCGCATTTCATTTGCAAAGTTTGATGTGAAACTTTAACTGTTGTTGAGCCAAAGCTTTGACGTTGACTTTCCAGTTAATTATTACGGGAGGAGTTGCTTCGAGGCAGGTGGCAATCACCAAACAAACCCACATTGTGCCAACGGCTTCGAGCGGAGAAGCACAATTAGGAGGGTACCTTTCCTACTGCGGGGAAATGCAACCTAAAGGCTAAATGTCAGGGCAGGGTAGACCAGGCCCTAAGCCTTGGTCAGCAACTAGTCTAGGTTGGAAGGTCTGACAGGCGGACAGTTAATGCATTGTTTGGCTGATCCGGCAGCTTCTGTAGGTTATCTTATTCTTGATGTATTGGTGTTACCTTTTCTCTGGAGAAAACCAGGCAGGGCAAGAGAGGGATCATGCTGCATGAGCAACACATGGTCTCTAAATTCAGCCCAGGCTTTGTGCTATGGAGATGTATAACTCCATCACAAACTATCGTCTGTCAAGATGGCAATGTGCCGGTGTGTGTCTGCAGTGTGTTAAATCAGGGCAGTGTTGGAGATACACTGCAGTCAGCCTTCACTGTGGAGACAGTACCTGACTGACTGACAGTGCAATGTTAACAATTTTGCTGATTCCTAAAACTAACTAATGGCTGAGAAAAGAAAACCTGAAATACTTATATAAAATAATAGAATCACATACAAATATGGCAAGACCAAAGAGATATGTGCACAAGAGAATCCTGGCTTGTATGTTCTTCTTCTTCTGCGTTCATTCAGAGTTTTTTTTTTCCGGATGTGATTGCGTTGTGCCTGTTTACAGCAGAGCTGCGTTCTTGCGCCGTTAGGCCAACACATCCGACTTCTGCGGGCATTTGTTGACCGGGTTAACCTTCCCGGGGGTTTCTTAGGACGTTTGACTCTCACTGTTGTGGTGCTATCTCCCATCCTAGCTGGCCCATATAGAACAGCCAAAGATATCCTGGTCAGCCCTCAAGGGAAGGCAGGGGCAGACCATGGGCATTCCCCGCCATCCAAGGAGGCTTCCATACTTGCAGAGTCAACACACAGCGCTCTGGTACTGGGCTCACCCAAGGAATCGTCACGTCCTGCACATGGCTGCTTAGCCTCACTTCCGTATATTGGGCCTTCCGTTCACCATAGGCTGTTCTTCCGGAAACCAGAAGAATGCAGTGTGCAGATGACATCCACACAGTGAGCTTTCGATTCGGACTTTCCGCACAATGGATTTGCTATCCGAGCAATATTCCATTTCGTGCCACCAGGACACTTTTTCCACCTTTTTTGAAGCCCACACAGTGAGCTTTTGATTCGGACTTTACACGTAATGGATCTGCTATCCAGCAATATTTCATTTCATGACTCTGGGAGGCTTTTGTAACCGACATACTTGTGGTATGAAGTGTGGCAGTCTGAATACTTCTTCATACACCTTTAAATGTCAACCTGTATGTAGTTAAAGTAAGCTACGGTCAACTTGAGCTTGTTGATATCTCCATAGAGCTTGTCCTCAAATGAAGCAGGTGTGAGCCAAAATATCTTTCTCTGTTCTGCATATATTGGGCAATCCTGAAGCAAATGTTTTGCTGTCATTTTTCCAGTTCGACAATTACATTCATCGGTATCTCCTATCTTTAGTTTATTGAACAAGTGGTATTTCAGCCTGTTATGTCCTGTGCGGAGTCTGAAGATTGCTACTTGTTCTCTTCGGTCGAGTTTGTAATATGCATCATCCTTCTGGTGGCCTGGATGCTCTGATTCCCATTTGGTTCTATAGGTGCTTTTTATCAACCTCTTTACCTCATTATAGGTTATGTCTATGTCAGGCTGTGGTAGTCGTCCGCCCTCTTTTGCCAGTCTGTCAGCCTCTTCATTTCCAGGTATACTGCAATGTGATGGGATCCACTGTATTACATTTTTGGATTTCTGGCATAGACCATGGAGTGCTGCTCTTAGGTCAGCTATTTCTGTGCTGTTATTGCTCTTCAGTATTGAGACAGCTGACTTTGCATCTGTGAAGATGGCTATTTGCTTCTCTTTATTTTCCTCCATCAAGAGCATTTCTGCTGCAGTTTTCAGAGCCTCTGCCTCCACTTTGAAGTTACTTGAACACTTTCCAGTTGCCACTGAATGTGTTTTTTTCACTCCATTTTTTAAATTTAGGAGAATTCCTCCTCCTCCATTCTCTATTGAATTTTTGGCTGATCCATCTGTATATGCATGGGTCCAATAGCTGCTTGGGTAATGTTCTTTTATGTAGTTTAGGGTTATTTCTCTTCTTTCGGTTTCATGCTGAGTGTTCTTTTTCTCAATACCAGGAATGTTTTCTACCATCTCAGGCAGTTGCTGCTGTCTCAAAGCTGGGAACTTGTCTGCATTGTAAATGGGTTTGACTGTTGATATGTTAAGTATGGGATCTGCCCTAATCTTTCGTTTTGCAGTTTCTACCTTCCCTTTCCAAAACCACTAAACCTTTTATACATAGGGTGGTCTGTCAATCTTCTAAATTTTTCTGCTTGTTGCTGGGCTCTGCTATCTCTTCTATCCTGCATTGGTTGTAAACAAGTGATCTTTTCAAGTTCATTAACAGGCGTTGTCTTCAGGCTTCCAGTTATGATTCGCTTTTCCTTGACTTTGGACTCTACTTATTTTGTTAAAGTTTGACTTAGCTGCTGTTGCCCAAGCTGCAATGCCATATTCCAGTACTGGCCTCACCCGTCCAGTATATAACTTCTTGAGAACTTTCTCATCTGCTCCCCACGTTGTACCAGCAAGCTTTTTCATGATTGCCATTCTTTGCTTGCTCTTGTTAGATTTTTCTCAAGCTGTTTTCCATCTCAGGCGACGATCAAAGGTGACTCCTAGATAGTTTGGATTTTCTTCATGGCGCAATATTTTTCCATTCAATACCAGCTTAGGTTGCTGAGTTTTATTTGAGAGGGAGAACACTGTGCATGTTGTTTTCTCCTCACTTATCTTCACTAGCCATGATTTTGACCAGTCCTCTAGTGCTAATAAGGCTTGCTGTATTCTGCTGTTAGCTGTACTAATATATTCTTCAGATGTCCATATGGCTAGGTCATCTGCAAAGGATGATGTGTGTACTCTGGCTGGAAAATTTTCTGTGATGTTGTTTATATATGCTAGGAATAATGTTGGTGAAAGAACTCCTCCTTGGGGGACACCTTGCTCCAACAGCATCATTTTGCTGGTTTGTCCTTGTACTTTTGTCCTGGCAGTTCTGTTCTCAAGGTAGTGGCTGATCCATTTGTACATTTTCCCACAAACATGCATTTTTTGCAGTTTTACTTTCAGTCCTTCCTTCCATACTTTATCAAATGCTTTTTCTAAATCTATCCAGACAGCTAGTGTGTGCTTTTTCTCTTGGAAGGCATCCTCTATTTCCTGAGCTATATAGGTTATTTGATCTTCAGTGGATCTGTACTTTCTGAATCCTTGGTGTGGTGTTAAGAGTTTGTTTTCTTCCAGATGCCATGTTAGCCTGCCATTGATAATGTGTTCCATTAATTTTCCTACACAGCTAAGTAGACTAATAGGTCGATAGCCATTTGGTTCTTCCAGGTCTTTTCCTTTCTTGGGACTGGTATTAGTATAGCTTCCTTCCATGCCTGTGGGACTATTCCCCTCTTCCAGCTGTAATTTAGGACTGCTAGTAGTTTCTTTTTTGCCTTAGTGCCTAGTCCTATTAGCATTTCATTTGTGATTCCATCCTTTCCTGGTGATTTCTTCTTTTTTAGGGTATTCATTGCCTGTTCCATTTCTTCCATTGTTAGATTTGCCATCATATATTCTGCTGCTGTCTCTGTATCTCTATGATGTATCTGTTTGTCTTTGATTGCTTTCTTCTGTTCGGTTGTAATATCAATGTGGTTTGCATTAGCATAGTGTTCCATTAGTGCATTTGCAGCCTTTTTTCCTGTAAGCAAGGCATTTCCTTGTTTAATTGTTATTTGTTTGTTTCTAGGTCCTTCATTGTTCATGGCTTTCACTAGTTTCCATAGTTTGTTTCCATCCCTGTCAAAATTCAGGTTTTCTGTTTTTCCCTCCAACAATCTCTTGTTGTTTGATTTACTGTTCTTTTATATTTTGCTGAGATGGCTTTGAGAGAGATGTTCGCTTCAATTGTTTGTTCTCTCTCTGCTGTCTTCCTGGCATCTTCAACATTGTCCTCCAAACTTTGTAGTTCTTCAGTCCAGTATGGTTTGTAATTTTTCTTCGCTCCTCTTGGAATGGACTCAGTGGCTGCCTGTATTATCGCTCTGTTTAGACTTTCCACCATTTGCTTTATGTTGCCATATCGTGTATTTATGTTTTCACAATATTTGTCTGTTAGTATGGCAAATCTGTCCCAATCTGCTCGTTTGTAATTCCAGCGGGGCAAGGGCTTTTGCTCCTGTGGAACATACTCCATATTCATTACAAGCTTGATTGGTCTGTGGTCACTACCTGCTAATTGGTCCAGCACATGGCGATCGATTTTGTGGAGGATGTCTCCTGTGCAGAAAGCTAAGTCTGGAGTAGAAGTGGTAAGCCATCTTCTGGAGTAGAAGCTCGGTGTGTCATCCGCTTTGTTGAGTAGATGGAGATTTGAGTCTATTTCCCAGTCCTCCAATTCATCTCCTCTTTTGTCAGTATCTGGGTATCCCCATCTTTCTGAACGGCTATGAAAGTCTCCGACAATAATGCAGTTTGTGTCAGTTATTTTCATGTTTGAGAGTGTAAGGTCCTTATCTGCTGGGCTATACAGATTGTAGATTCTTATTTTCACGTCCTTTATCATTATATCAACACCTATAATTTCCGTTTGGTTGTCAGAGATCACAGATACTTCGCTGCAAGGTATTGTATTTCATGTAAGTATTAGAACTCCTCCTTTGTGTTCTTCGCGGTCGAAACGTGTGGCCTGATATCCTCTGACTGAGAATTTGTGATTGGCGTTGAGGTGTGTCTCTTGAATGCATGCCACATCTATTTTATCTTTATGAAGACGCTGTGTTAGGGAGTCTTTCTTCTTGTAAACTCCTTCGGCATTCCACTGTAGTATGTTGAGTGTCCAGGGTATTTGGTCAATAGCTCTTAACCTATTCCTCTGTGCCTTGACTCCACAGCACAGGGGAAGGTGACCACCAGTAGTCATGGGTGGACCCCGTCGAGGCAGGGGGCCCGGCACTATCACCGCCTGATGGGACTTCACGGGATTAGCACCATAACGATTAATTTTCATCTGTGGCATCATGAAATGATAAAGTTACGTTGCACTTCTTTGTCAAGCTTCAAGATTTCGACAAGCATTTTTCGAGATGCTTTCCCTAGCCTTTGACTGTCTCAAGTCTACCTACAAGGCAGCAGGTTTGAGCGTCACTTCATCTGGTCCCTCTCCCTTGACCTGTCCGACATGGGTGACCCTACCAGTAGCTGTGCTACCGTCGGCATAGCTCTTGGGGTCATTGGAACGCGGAAGCCCCTCTACCTCGTCGAGGTGGACGCACAGCAGAGGGAGGCTTGTATGTTGATTTAAGCAATGACTAACATTTTTACCAACTTTCTCTCTCTCTCTCTCTCTCTCTCTCTCTCTCTCTCTCTCTCTCTCTCTCTCTCTCTCTCTCTCTCTCTCTCTCTCTCTCTCTCTCTCTCTCTCTAGGAGGCATTTGTTTCAGATCTAAAGGACTATCACTGTATACTAGTCCATATGTACTATTTTACTCCTCTTGTTTTTTGTGGTTACATGTGGGCTGTACACATTTGCGAAAGTGTTGGTGTAGTCTGTGATGAAGTATTATTAAATATCTAGTGGCAATCATAACATCAGATGGAAGATGTGTGACAGATTAAGAGCAGAACAGGTCAAGTTAAAGTGGCAATTTACAAGATGAAAAGTATCTGATGTAATAAGTCAACTCTCACTGAATGTATGAAAAGAGAACACTGAAACATTATACAGAACCTGTTCTGCTGTGCAGCAGTGAATTTTGGATTGCGAATAAACAAATTAGGAAGAGCTTGGGAGCAGTGCAGATGTGGTTTCTGAGACGATACCTTGGACTGTACAGCAGTGAATTTAGGAATGCGAATAAACAATTTAGGAAGGTCTTGGAAGCAGGCAAATGTGGTTTCTGAGACAATACCTTGGATTGCAAGACTAACTAACAAAGACTGCCTGGAAGAGGTTAATGAAAGTACCGGGTATTTGTAAAGTCTCACTACACTTTGTGTGTAGGTCAAATTTGAAAACTGAAGTACATGACGTCATTAAAAAATGTGCTAAATATTAATTAAAATAGTTACAATAGTGGTCACAATAGTGGTTACAATATGGTCTAACGCTGTATTTGGGGAAGCTGGAAAGCACCAATGAAGTATTCATTATAACAGGTGATGGAAATTTCCACCACAGGCTTCAAGACATGACTGTACATGTCTCTTTGTATTGTCAAATACTTTCTGCGACGTGTCTGTCATTATTTCCGTGTGTATCCACCGCCATTTCGAAACACTTGTTCAACTCAGATGACAGCCATTCGCTGCATATTGCTTCACAGTGGACTGTTGGGCACATTTTTGATGACGTCATGTACTTCGTTTTTCAAATTTGTTCTAAAGACAAAGTGTAGTGAGACTTACAAAACACCCTTAAAAACAATATATTAACTATACGAAAAAGACAAAACAATGTTCTTTGGTCACGTAATGAGAAGAGAGGCATTTGAGAACATTCAGATGGCTGGAGAGATGAAGAGGAGAAGAGGCATCGGCAAACAGAGAAATCATGCTGAACGGCCCAACAAGGTGGCAAGAGGGAATATCATCTATAGAAATGATCTAGAACACAAATGACCGAGATATGTGGAGGTACTGGACGCCTAAGCTATTTGGCAGGGCACATGATGATGAACCGGCACTCAATGTGGGGTGTCGTCAATAGAGCTGCCTTTACTTCCTACATTTCCGCCCCAGGTCAATTGTTTTAAACCCCCCCCCCCCCCCCACCCCTTTGCCACCTCGTCGGAGCTTCAAACACATGACCACCAGACTGGCAAGCAAGTGTGCTAGCCACTACGCCACCTTGGCTCCCTCGTCCCTCTATGTGCTATCGCATAAACTGAAACCAAGATTGTGTGCTGGGAAATATCAGGCCGACATTTAACACACTGCTGGTCAATGTCAACGACCGCACAATCCTGGGTATTAGCATCGATAAACAGCCACGTGACACCGATATAAGTCTTTCAAGGTTGAGATCGGAGTAAGTGCCGAATTCTGGATATTCTTCTTCTTCTTCTTCTTCTTCTTCTTCTTCTTCTTCTTCTTCTTCTTCTTCAGCGTTCCAAGCCATTGAGGTTCTTTGCTGCAGATACAATCCGTCTCCATTCGTCTCTCTGGTGGACCTTCTCTTGCCAGTCGTTGATTCCAAGTGCTTGTAGGTCTGTATATATATTATCTCTCCACCGTCTTCTTGGTCTACCTCGGGGTCTACGGTCATTTATTTCCTGAGTGTAAGCGAGTTTTGTTTCCCTATTATCTTCCATTCTTTCTTTATGCCCCAGCCATTGTAGTCTATTAGCCTTCATGATACCAGTGATTAGCGGGGGACATATACAGATCATAAATGTCTTTGTTACTTCTTCTTTTCCACTCTCCACTTTGTGTATCCCTAATGGGTCCAAAGATGTGTCTTAAAACTTTGTTCTCAAAGGTTTGTAGCAAGGCTTCGTCTCCTTTCGTTGTACTCCAGGTTTCAGAGCCATACAGCACAACTGGTCTGATCAGTGTTTTGTATATTGTGATCTTGGTGTTACGAATTCTGGGTATTAGTCTTGATAAACAATCACGTGACACCGACATGTGTCTTTCGAGGTTGAGATCGGAGTAACCACCGAATCCTGGGTATTAGTCTCGATAAACAGCCACGTGACACCGACATGTCTCTTTCAAGGTTGAGATCAGAGTAACATGAAAACTGACGTTGTCTACTAAATTAGTAGTTAGAAGAATGAGAGCAGAAAAATAAGCTACTGATAAAATTATGTAGGACAAGACTGTGATGTTATTGTAATATTTTCGCAGAAATAAACGTGACCTGTTGAGATTTTTCAGAAACAAACTATTTTTAATCATTCGTGATCGGTTATCTTGGTGGTTCAATTTTCTTAAGTTGTTTAGAGAAGCTGAAATGAGACTATCTTTCATATAGCATCTTGGATAGAATGGGGGAATGAGGTGGTGGTGGTGTGGGGGGGGGGGGGGGGGGGGGGGGGGGGGGGGGGGGGGGGGGGGGGGGGGGGGGGGGGGGGGGGGGGGGGGGGGGGGGGGGGGGGGGGGGGGGGGGGGGGGGGGGGGGGGGGGGGGGGGGGGGGGGGGGGGGGGGGGGGGAGGTAGGAGAGAGAGAGAGAGAGGAGAGAGGAGAGGAGAGAGAGAGGAGAGAAAGAGAGGAGAGTAGTAGAGAGAGAGAGAGAAGAGAGAGAGAGAGAGAGAGAGAGAGAGAGAGAGAGAGAGAGAGAGAGATGTATGTAGGGACAAGAGTCGTGATGTTATTGTGATGTTTTCTCGGAAAGAAATATGGTCCGTTAAGATTTGTCAGAAACAATCATTTTAATTGTTCGTAATAGAGTTAGGTTATCTTAGTGGTTCATTTTTTCTTTTTAAAAGGGGAACAGGAATTTTTAA